>VXAU01001244.1:85432-96956 GCA_013399695.1 Formicarius rufipectus | reverse complement strand
CAAGTGATGTTTCTAAAGCTGAGGAACTTAGTAAACTTCAACAGATGTAGAAATCAATCTGAAGCATTATGACTGGTTTCACGGATTTGATCCCTGGTCAAATTCATATACATGCTCAAAGCTTAACCTGGATACTTAGTCTTGACACTGTATTAAAAAATATATATATATTTTTTATATATATACACATACACATAACATAAATTGTTTTACTGCTGTCTTCTTGGGGAATTCAATCCTACCAGTGAAAAGGTGACTGGTTGCTATCACTTTACCTACTTAACTCTCTAGTCAAATATCAGAGTTGTCAAAATCTTATCCAGTCCATGCCTCAGAAGGTGTGAGCTCAGCAGAAGTATTGCAAATACCCCAGCCATTAGAATACAACACAATTATCACCTTTTACTAACAATCACCCACAAACACACCAAGAGGAAGAAAAAGCTCAGAGGTCAGTAACATAGTTGCAGATAACCTGTTTGTCTCAAAGAAGCAAAAGAAGAGAAATCGATTATTTATTTTCTTTATGAGGTAACCAGATGCATTCAAGATATAGGCATAGAGGGATCTTGCAGTTGAATACCTTATTGCACATATGAGAAAGGTTTTCATTGTATAAGGATCCATAGAGTAAAACAAGAATGTCTAGAATGCTTTAATGAATAATAAAAAGGTATATTAATAATCTTGGATTCTGAAAATTAAGAATGAAAATAAAGGGGAAAATTAAAGAGACTTGCAATAAAATACAGCTTGGGTGTGATAAGTCCTATAATATCATTGTTGATGATTTCCCTGCTCTAATGTGAGTTGTTTAATCCACTAAGAGGCAGCTTAAATTATATTAAATTTCTTAACTGCTGATGCAATTGTCACAAGGCTATTTTTCAGTTAGAGCATGTTCCAAGAGAAGGTATGAACATAATCCAACAGCATACATGGCCCCAGGGCTTCAGCTGAGAGGAAGGCCAGACAAAGCCATAAAGAGGGGGAGAGGAAACAACATGCAATACAAACAACTTGTTGCAGTTCAGGCCGATGTGCACTTACTGAAAAAAAAGACTCTTTCTAGTACAGGTACAGAAAAGGAGGTCTGACACTTAGAGCATGGTTGGAATACTTGTAAGAGGTAGTACAGGATCTGTCAAACTGATAGTGAAGGGAAAGCTGCCATTAAAGAGTGCAATTTTTACTTAGAGAAAACTTTGCCAAACTTTAAGTCTGCAGGATAATTTTTTTAATGCCAAATATCTGTTTTGCATTCAAATGCTATTAAACATTCAGCAAAATCTATGTTAGTATTATTAAAAATAAAATAGGGCAAAACATGTTAGATTCACATATTTAAAACTGCCACTTTCCCAGTAAGGTTATCCACAGTATTTGTGCAGTACTTATAATTTTGAGAGAATAATTTAAAGTAAGCACAGGAGTATTTGCTATCCACAGTATGTCTTTTCTTAAGCCATGTAAATACCACTTTACACATGGTCAACAGGACTTGCTAGACTTTATCTGCAAAGTTCCTTAAAAATATTGTTTGGAATGGTCAGACTCTACCTTTCAATTGCAGGATTGAATAAAAAATGTCCCAGTAACTTGTTCCTGATGGCTGCAAGCTACTATGTCACTTCAACTCAAAAGTAAGGGCAGATGCAACATCTTTTCTACATCTACCACTTTAGCTTTCCAGAAACCTGAAAAAGAAAAGATTCTCACTAAGAGACAGAAAGAAAGAGAAAAAGAAACAGAAACCACAATTTGTTGATGAATATGAATAAACGTAAAGAATGAACATAACAGAAGATCAAAAGGAAAGGTAGGAAGACCTGAGAGAGGAAAACAGTCTTGAAAAGAGAAAACCATGGAGAACTGGTAAATCTCTGCATGTTGGGTTTTATGACATAGAAGCTGATAATATACTGCTACTAATAGGTATGTAGTTTAGACCAAATGGCAGATAACAGAGCTTATGGCCTCAGAAAGATCTCTGTGCTGATGATCTGTATGCACACTAACACAACATAAATTTCTGGTTGGAAATGTGGCAGGAAATTAGTTTTCTTTACCAAAAATTATGATTTTTTTTTTTCAGTCATAGCATTAACAGGAATGCCAGAGTTCAGTTAGCCAATGAAATGGCATTTCTTGTATTTTCAATCTATCATGTGTTTCCATTTTGCAACCTGTAAGTTTGTTAACAGAGGGAAATGTGTATGAAAGTTCTGTAGGTGTATGCTGATAATGCAGAAGAAGAAACAGGTTTCATGCTTGCATAGTCTTCTCATTGCCAATGATAGAATTTCCAGAAGCAACTTTCAGTTGCTTTCACCAAAGACTATTAACTTCTTTCAATAGATCTGCTCTGTTCCTAAATACTTACAACATAATCTTGATTCATCCCTAAAGCCTGGTCACACCTGGTCTCTCAATGAGGTAATGATTGTAAAAAGTATGTGATTGTGAGGCTAATTAAAGTTTTTTTACTTTGGTATTGGATAACAGTTGATTCTGTAATTATATTATTTTCTTAAAGCAGATTTTTTGTTACTGTTATCCCAGAGGGTTCTTTTATGTTGGAAAATAAGTGTGGATGTTGCTTGGCAATAGATGCTTTAAAAGAAACTGCCTAACTTTGGGTTAACTAAGCCTTTTTTTTTTTTTTGAAAATTACAATGCATACTGATTTTATGAAGATAGAAACACTGATCTTTAGAATTTCTTGCTGGATCAATTCTGACCTACAAAAGGAAAAGAAGAAACTATAATTCCATGGTTTTTATTTTTCCAAAGATGCACAATCTTCTCATAGGTAGACTGAACGTCAATCTATATGCATATGTCTGAAGTAGTTACCTATAAATTATTTTCTTGCATTATTAATCACCTCTGGTTTATTATACAATGACTGCTACAACTGGTTCCACCTACATCTGTAGAAATGCATGAAAAATTTTAATAGTGCTGATTTTTGCTGTCTCCTTTAGCAGCCTATACTTAATTCTTTAAGGATTAGTAGCATGATATGACAAGTGCTTTCCACTGTTTCTTTGTTATAGTATGTCTGCCTCTAGGTCCATAACTTTCAGATGCAACTCCCCTTCCCACCCTCTTGTCAAACCAAAGAGGGATAGTCACTAGGGCAGCATAATTTCCTCTCTTTTGTAGTTTGTTGCATACCTATTTTTTTTTGAACTATGTCCAGGTATGATCAGATCCACTAAACCATAAACAATAAAAAAAGGTAAACATTAGAGGTGAATAATTTTATCAGTAATTTTTTAATCAGTAATTTTATTTCATCCTTGTGGGTAGTTTGACTAGGAATTGAAATGGTTTTCACCAAGAAAATAAATCCTTGGAGTGAAGCTGCACACTAACTTTGCTCAAAGGAATAAGAATAGGGGAGAGAAGGGAGTATATATTTCTCCTATTTTCTTCATATGCTTAATATGCAAAGATGTTTAACTCCTGCCAGAACCTGATAAAAAGCCACATGAAATCAAATGGTGCCCTTCCATTCATCATTGACATCTGTGGATTTTGAACAAAACCACCTATGCACAGCTATAAAAGTAAATCTGATTGTCACATAAATAAACTTGAAGAAACAGTCATTACATGTACTTTTGTGTGCCTATGTTCCACTATAAAATTATACTGTCTTTCAAATCTGGAATCCATCAAAAGTGTCATTGATTTTGGTTGTTTTGCATTATCCATGATGCCAATTTAACAAAGCAATTAGAGAAACTCATACTTTCCTAAGGATAGAAAAATAATCCCTCAAAATTACTTTGTTCTCAGAGGAGGACATAATGGGTAGAGAAAAAGAAGCCTCTAAAGGTGGGGTCTCACTACCTCCAGGTTTATATAGGCTTCCGGACTAAGAGAGAGTAGCAAGCACCAATTTTAAGAATAAAAGAGAAATGTTGTGTTCAGATGAGGTTTTTTTTGTGGTGTAAGAGTCAGAAAAATCCTTCACCAACTTTTAGTTTGAAGACAGGTGAATTCAGCTGGTAGTTAACTAATCATTCAGAACATAACTAATTTTTTCTTTTTCTTTTTCTTTTTTTTTTTAAGTTTGTGGATATTTGTTTGATATTTTGCAAGGAAGAAATTCTAGAATGCATTGTGCTGACCTTATATACTTTTCTCCCAAACGTATTACCTTGAGGAGCAGTTAATTTCTGATATTTATCTATAGAAATACAACTGAGTTCCTCTATAAACACTTTTCAACCCAAATATCTCCTATTAATTTTATTATATGTAATATGAAGCTCTGTGGAACTTAATCAAAGATATTTTATACAACTTTTTTCCAGTTGTGCAGATTGAAGCCACAGTCTAACTCTGTTAAGTACCCTGTAGATACACCTTTAGTCCTTTGACTTTCATATGAAATGTCCAGCCACTCTTTCCTCTGTGGAAATATTCTCAACAGAAAAGCTGAGAATCCTACAAGGGAAGGGAAGGGAAGGGAAAGGAAGGGAAGGGAAGGGAAGGGAAGGGAAGGGAAAAGATAAAAAAAGAAAACTGAATTAGGAGAAATATTTCAAGAAAGATATAGAGCTTTAAAAAGATCAACAGACTTAGAAGTACTTTTTATGCTATCTGTTACATTTGTGATGGACTAGGTTTATCAGAGAACTGTTCAGTGTGGGACTGGTTTGATGTTATGTCATTCAAAAGGATACAAGTTTTCTTTTTTTCAAGGCTGTGGATGATATGAAATCTCTCTTTTAAAATCTGTAGCTCATACTGTTATACCAGCTACAGTTGTAGGAGAACTTAAAGTAAATATAAACAGTAATGTTTTCAACTATTAATATCCTGAATATTTTTTTTTTATCTTGTAATAAGTAAATTCAGATCACCCCATAACCAGATAGTAATGAAATTGTCAACATTTTCTTCATTTCTTCTTTTCCTGACAAATGGTGTGAACATATCACCTTTTTCTCTTAATGGAAAACCTAACTGGAATACATCAAAATGCTATTAGGTTTTTCATTTTCTACCACAATTTAATGCTGGGGAATGCATGCAACCTTCATCTACGCGCGACTGTAAAATATTCTCTGTCCCTGATAAAATGACTGCAATGGAAAATCAAGCAGAATTGTTCTCTGTTTTGTATTGCTATTCCTTTGTTACAGTCTCTCTGACTGTGTGTAGGAGGATTATCAGGACTGCACAAATACACATTGGTTATATTACCTAAAATGTGCTAAAAATGACTTAAGTAAAATGTTAATGTATAAACATGGTTAATTAAAAGGTCTCCATCTTCAGCACTACCTTGCTACATTCTGCATTTCTTCAAAAATGAAAATATTGAAGCAAACAATGCATTTGTCATGTTTCAGGAGATGTGGATTTTAATATTATGTAGAAAATAGAGAAAAAGATCAAATACCCTCATCCCGAGGGAAATATCTGTAACCTATTCATCGTTTAATTCATTTTGTCATGAGCTAAACCAATAGTGAGATATAAAATAAATCTAAGCTTGCATATATTATAAAAGTCAACACAGTTCCTAAAAATGAAATCCTTCATCTATAATATTACACCTTACAAGATCAAATCATGTTCATTTTTTGAGGCAATTTCTTTAAATGAGGGCAGAATTGGGCCCTTGCATCATATCCCTCAAAGGGAGAATCCATGCCACAGTGCATAAAACATTGCTAGTGTAACCTAAGTCCAAAATGCATAATTGTTATGGAAATTTTCTTTAATAACATGATATGTTAAATATCCTTGAATATCCTATTTATTTGAAAATTTAAAAACAAAAAAAAATAAATTGGAAAATAATTAAATTAAAAAATATTTGCCTATGGAGCAATTACTTTTGCCTCTAAAGCAATTATAGGAAGTAAAACAGAAATTCTGCACCAATTTTTATTAAAAAAATAAGCACATTATTAATAGACTATCAATATTATAATAGTCTGTTAATTACCTATGGTAAATTAATAATTTATATATATGTATGTGCATATAGTCAAATATACTTATCAGATTAAACCATTCTATTAACAGAAGTGAAAGAATCAAATAAGAAACAATTTTAAGGGTTTTTTAATTTTATTTCATCTGGAAAATTTTATGCAGGGGATTTTACATAGAATAAAGAAATAAAATAAGCTATATTTTCATTTTTACTTCTTTAATCAATGCATAATGTGAAGAAGAAATTGAAGTTCTGGATTAGGTATTTCAATGTAAAGTTGCATAAATTATTTGAATTAATTAGTGGCTCAATCAAAAATTTCTGGAACTAAAATCAAAGCAACAAAACTAAATAAGTGTGGGTTTTTTTTCCCTACAACCATGCTATATATATAATAATAATAGTTATTTTTTAAATGCCATTTTGGTTAAAGTGATGTTGATTTAAGGAATGACTTTGTAGCAGTGCTTCCCACTGACATGTAGCAGCACCTAGATCTGGTCCACTGAGGCTGCAAAGGCAGCTGTAGACAGGTGTCCTACCCTTTTCCATGCTCATCAATGGGCTGTGGCTATTGTTTCAGCCAGAAACATTGTCAGCCCCTAGGAAAACCAAAGATCAAATGTAGAGGTCATTAGCTAGCACCTTTTGGTCTTGCTATAATAACATCCCGATTGCATACATGGCAATTTACATAGCATTACCCATTATGCTTTGTGCTGCAATTTTGCTTTTGGAGGTCACTTTAACTTGATTAACTCTGTCTTAAGAGTGCCTTTTCAAAGCATCAAAGCCCTGCATTTACACATTTTACTCTATTGCTTGTTGGTAGTTTCTTTGAAACTAAGGTGCTGTGTTGAATTGTACTGGGAGCCCTGAAAATATAGCCATAAAAAAAAAAATCCATAAGGTAAGACCCAAACCTCTCAATAACAAAATGTCCAATTAAAGCCAGCTAGCTGGCCTTGGTAAGCTTACAGCCTTTCTGAATTTGCAAACCTCAGTAGATATTTTTAATTGCTTTGTCTGTATTATTTATTTGTTTTATCTGTAATTAGATACACAGACTATCTGCCTCGCTTGTTCATTTTCTTCAACACTAGCTGTTCACCGTGGATGCTCCTTCCACTAGGTACCTGTCAGAATTTTGGATTCTATACCCATTATCAAGATTGATAGCAGTTATCAAACCTCAAAATACGCATGTGTTTTTTAAATATTAGCTGTCACAGCGTGATAAGTTGTGTTGGATTGTATGTTGCAGAGTGTAGCACAGAGCCCAGTGGGGCTCAGTTTTAAAGAAGAACGTACTGAGCTTGATGGCAGAGCACAAAAGCAGCATAAACACTTAGACAGAGACACACAGGCACACATTCACAACTGGTTTTCAATATTTAATGGAAATCTATAAAAAGTGTTCAACATCCTCATCTTTTGTTTTCCAACATGGTTACTTGACTGAAATAGAAATGTTGGTTTTATATCTGATAGACTGGTTATAATTTGTTGTAAATTTTGAAAAATTGGTTAAATAGTGCATGCATAAAGGTTAAAATATTGCAGAGAAATGCAAAATACAGGAAAGAACAAGTGCAAATTGGCTGATATTATATAGGAGGGAAGAGGTAATCATGGTCTGTTATGCATTTTACAGGATAGTGGTATACCAAAGCATTAGGAGATGTGGAAATGTGATCCATAACAGATCTATTGAATCGTTGTGAAATCCTTCCTATTTTGGAATAACAGCTAATAAATTTTTGTTCAGGATTACTCATTATCCTTTAAAAAGAGCAATTTTAATATTATGAGTACATAGCCCACAAGTCCAGTATTTTTTTACACTCCTAAATAATCTCAAAACATTTTACTTTTTTTTTTTCTGCAGAAATTTGCATATTAATACAGTCTAATTGGCTACTTTTGTAGCCTTTAATGCTATTGCAGGGTTCAGATATCTTTAAAAAAGAAGCTGTAGAACAGTTTTTGGCTCTTTAATGGGGACTTTAAAAGTATATAATTATCCCTTTGTGCATAGAAACTAACAGAAACACTCATACTGACAGAGGATTGCCACAATTATTTATTTTTTTATTTCTCTAAAAGGTACTGGTGAAGACTTCACTTCTAGTAAGCTAAAATGTGGTATTTTAATTAAGTGGAAAACTTGAAAAGGGAAGCTTTTTGCAGAGGGGGCTCCATTGCTTCTTACAATCTTTCTGAAAAGGGCAGAGTGTTAAAACAAACCTCCCACTTTTATTTTCAAAAGGAAAAATATCTGAAGCTAAAGATAATCTCTCCATTAGTATTATTAAAAGTGTTCGGCTTTCTTCACATGCTTTAGAAGCAGACAGACTTGTCATGAGCATCACATTTGCAAGCACTGTCACAGATACTGAAGGCTCTGGTAAAAGCACAGAAGTGCGTTAACAGTAACTGCAAGCAGCCTTTGGGGAACAATAGGCTTACCTATACTGTGCCCAGCTATTCAAAGAAAACAAGTTGCTTTATTATACTCCGTACTCGCTTTAGTGCTCATATAGTGCTTGACCCAGCCTCATATTTTGAAGTACTGTCTCTAGTTCTAAACACCTTTTTCGTTCCCTTTGGGTTAGCTAATTTGGCTGTTATAGTGTTCACCAAAATAACACTGAATCCAGCATGTAACATCCAGTATGTTCTAGTGCTAGACAGAGAAACCTTCCTTCAAAGTTTCTTCCATATATTTTTCTGTGCACACACACATTTGATCATTCATCTTCTTCTAAAAGAAGGAGCAAAAGGAATAAAGAAAAAATTATATACAAATTATTTAACTATCTTCACAGATACACTTTGACAATAATGAGATATAAAAAGCTGTTGGAATTAAGACAATAGCAAAAAAGTAACTCAAGATTTGCAGAACAATGGTAATAGTACCATCATTGCCATAAAACTTCTCAAGCATATCAGAATCACTCAGCAAGAACAGTGAGGGCCACTGTTTCAGAAGCCTTATCTAACTGGGGAGCAATTTCTGTTTGGATTTCACGGTGTTGTTTTTGCAATCAGTCTGCTCTATGTTGGTTGCACTGTTGAATAAAAGTACATTTTATCTTTCTGGGTGGGTGCCTTACAGAAGGTGATTGAAAGTGGACTAAATTTGCATGGCCATACCTTGACTGCTGTAATAAAGCTGTGGCTACTGGATAATCAAGCCAAATCAGTAACCAGCTAGGATAGTGATTTCAGATCTTTTTTTTTTCCATAGGTCAAGTAAGTCCCTAACTGACACACTTTTATAGGATTAGGCAAGATCTAACTAGGTTTGGCATCTAATCTGTTTTAGACAGTGGTTCATTTTTTCCATCATTTGTATCCATAGGGAGGCAAGGTCACACAATATGTAGACAGAATAGACTGTATTTCAGCATTAAAAATAAAATACAGGGGAATACAGGCTGTTTTGAAAGAGTCAGAAACTCTACTCCATTTAAGGCATTGTGGAAAATAACAATGGTGAAATAGACTTTCTAAGAGCAACAAGTAACACGCAGGTCTTGGAAAGTGGCATGGCATTCCAGAGATGCCATAGAAATTTAAACATTTTTCACTTGCTGAAACACAAAAATGACACTCATTGGTTCTGTTTCTTTTTGTAACATAAATTTCCTGTTCTTTAAAAAGCAAGCAGCAAAAAACACCTCAGCTCTTCTGTGTTTCAAGTGACCAAAGAGCTAAACCAGTGTATTTCATGTGATCAATAACCAGAAGGTGAAAACATCACAAATTGATAAAAATGTGTCTCTGAACATGTTGCTTAATTCTTCTTTCTCACCTGTAAAAGTAGATACAGAAATATCTAATCCAAGGGCATAAGTAAGAATATGGTTCAGCAATTTTATTTTTCTGAAGATATTCTGTTAAATGTACTCTTACCTTTAAAAACAAACAAACAAGCAAACAAAAAATGGCCACCTTCAGAATTTCCAAAGGATCCCCATTAACTCTTCAATTACAATAGAAGTAATTACTGTGCAAGGCAGGTTTTATGTAACATAGAGGAATTAAAATTTCCTCACTAGTTATCCACAACTGAATCCTCCCTTAAGGAAACTAAGAATAATGAAAAAGTCACAATATTTTTTCTGCTCATTATAGTAATTTACACTTATAAAACAATCCAGAAAAACACCTAAGCATCCAGGGCACAGATCAGAAACAGCTTTTTACCCAAGGAAAATATTGCTTTAGAAGTGCAGCAGGACAGAAGTGAAACAGAACGACAATCCAATTTCTGTCTCCCCTGGAAAACAATCCATATGGATAATATGGAATAAAATTGCTGATATATTCTGATCAAGTACATTTGTATGAAAAAGAGTCTGAGATTTAAAATGCTGGAATTCTGTATTTACTCTTGCCATGGTCATGGGAGAAGGTGGCTCCTACCAGCCCACTGCTGTGAGTTACTTACAGAAAATAAAGTGCAAAGAATGCAATTCTCCCTCTTATATGCTACACCTGGCTTGTGGATAAAGATAACAGGCTCAACGTCCCTGTTGCTTCCCGTTCTTTTCTTCAGATGGCTTAATACATCACAAGCAGGGAAAGCAATAAAATATATGGGAGAAGCAAGTGCTGCAGCATGAACATAAAATGTGCCTTTTATATATTCAAATTCATATCCAGTTGTAGGAAATATTCATGACTAATATTAAACTAAGCCCAGAATTAGGCAAAATGCAACAGACATATATTGAAGTGAGCATTTTATTATGTGCTATGTCAGTCAGATTAAAGAAAAGAGTGCATGACACCGACAGGATATTGCATGTATATCAAGCAATCTATTTATATATGACAGGGAGGGTTTGATTTCTGGAAGGAGTGACAACCCAATGAAATAACTGCTCGCCTTTGAAATTACTATAGCCTAAATGTATACCTCTTAGAATAAAATTTTAAATTACAATTAACAAAATGTAGATAAATATGTTTGGGAATCAATTCTGACATACAAAATCAAGGAAGAAGAAATAATTGGTAAAGATACCAAGAGGTTTCTGAGTGTCTTCTGCACCCTGACTCTGAAAAACTATATGAAGGGAGCAAAGGCTATATCTCTGAGAATCTCAGACAAAGTAACCTAATAAAAGGGCTGATACGTTTGAAGCCAAAAAGGCCTTGAAGTAGGAGTAGGAAGTTATATTGCACCTTTTTTTTTTTTTTGACAAGATGAACATGTAAACTAGCAAATGAATCTGCTCTAATTAACAATATCTGATCAGGATATGACCATGTTCGTAATAATAAATGACAATGTCTCACATGCTTCACTACTGTTCTAGGCATGTTAAAGCTTTTGCTTTATTGCTTCCGTGTTTCTGGTCAGTAGGTTCCTGCTCTGGTGTAACATTGAGTAAATATCTGCAGAGACAGCAACTTCAATACTAGAAAAGAGATAATTGCTGCATCATTTTTAAATAGCCCTTTCTGGGGAACAAAAAAAAAAGGGAAAAAAAAAGGCAAAAAGCCAACCTGCCAAACAAACAAACAAAAAAAAAAAAAAAACAA
>VXAU01001244.1:44895-85371 GCA_013399695.1 Formicarius rufipectus | reverse complement strand
AACGCCCCCCCAAAAAAAAAAAAAAAAAAAAAAAAAAAAAAAAAAAAAAAAAAAAAAAAAAAAAACAAAAAACAAAACATGGAAAAAAATCCTAAAGAACTAAACCTGAACCCACTAACTTCTTTGCTTGCAAAGAAAAAGTGCATTAAAACAGAAATACTTTGAGTTCACAGTCATTACACTTGGATGCTTATACAAGAGCACAGGATAAACGAAGGAAAAGAACTGTCAATGGTCAATTTACTTTATTTCTTCTTCTAGAATTATAATTTGCATGACTGTTACATGTATCCAAGGTTATCTGAACAGAACACATACAGTCCATCTGACATGCAGTCTATAAAGTAGGCTTGTGTGAGAAAAGCACATATTCTTTTTGAGACACATCAACCAGTATTCTAAGCAGTAATGAGAATCACTATAGTCAGATCTCTAGCTTATTTCCATGAGGTTTCAGCAATATCCATTTGGTGCATTTGGGGGAGCTATAGGACAGATGCAATCACATATGGCTTTATACATCAATAATTTCAAACTGTATTTTCTCATAACCTTTCCTTCTTTGTTCAAAAGGGGACTTCCATTTTAAATTGTAATCTATGACTTTTGAAACGAATGTTAAAGTATCTCGCCGAAAAATTCTTCTGGTTGATTTTCTTCTCTCTTTCTTCTTCTCCTTCTTGCTGTTTTGAAAAACCATCATGGTAGCATTATGTGAAGGTGAAAGGTACTAGACTGTAAGGCGACAATTAAGCTCCCATTTTTTAGTGAGATTGCTATGGGAATTATGTATTTAGGAGATTCTAATCGAAGTTGCACACTGATGTTAAAATTCAGCATATATTAGCTACTTATAACCAGGGATTAAACCATTTCCATAACACACTTCTAACATCTTAGTCTGAATATTTTTGACTTCCAAATCTCACTCTACATTAAGCTTGATTACTTGTGGTTTCATAATGCATTTGCTAATATTATCTTAATCCTTCAGTGGCATTATGCTATATAACAATGAATAACGACTCAGATACAGGAGCTGCTGTATCAAAAGATCCAAGGAAGATTTAGTGCAAGGAAGCAAAATTATCTGAGGTTGTCATGCTTAAATAATAATTATTAACATGAGCTAAGAAAAGCCTGGTTTATGACTGGATAAAAGCTGCTAAAACCCAGGGTGATCTTTACCTTCTCATCTCCGGCTTGAACTTCTGTTAAAAGCAGGTGCTTCCTCTACCAGACCTCTCCCTGAGCAGCAGTGTGGCTGCAGATTTATATCCTCTTGCACCCTAACCTAAAATAAAGCAAGTTCTTAGGAACATTTAAAAGATAAAAATGCTCTAACAACAACATACATGATTAAACAACCTTTTTGTGATAGAAACTGTGCATTTTGAAAATGTCAATGTTTTCTCACTTTTTGTTCAAAAAATAAAGTGCATTTCTGATGAAAATAAAATGTTTCTGTGATTAAAATATAGGCAGAATTTTACTATCATGCACCAGCTTTTTGGATAGGGAAACCAAGGCCACATAAATGGAACAGAACTTAGCTATATTCATGAATCAGAGAACATTTTTTCAGCTGGGCATAATACCCTTCCTTACTGCCTGTCCTCAACTATTGTATAGAGTAACACATTGCATAGAGCACCATCCTCTTGAAACCTGCCTTTCGTATATTTATTTGTATTGTTGAGGTCCCATTCTCAGTCTCCTCTTCTCTAGACTAAACGGGTCCAGCTTCCTTAGTATCTCCTCATAAGATGTATGTTCCAGACCCACTCATCATCCTTGTGATCTCCCACTGGACCTGCTCCAGAAACTCCTTGTCTTTCTTGTACTGAGGAGCCCAGAAATGAACACATCACTCCAGATGTGGCCTCAGTAGGGCTGAGTAGAGGGAAGGATCACTTTCTTTGACCTACTGGCTATGCTTTTCCCCATGCACCCCAAGATACCATTGGCCCACCTGACCACATGGACACTGTTAGCTCATAGTCAGCTTGTCATCCAAGAGTCCCAGGTCCTTCTCAGCAGAACTACACTGAAGTAGGTCAGATCCCAACCTGTACTGGTACTTGGGGTTATTTGTCCCCCAGTGCCGTACCCTACACTTGCCCTTGTTGAACCTCATTCAACAACCTCAATCTCTCCGTCCAGTTTTCCAACCTATTAAGGTCCTGCTGAATGGCAGCACAGCCTTCAGGTGTATCAGCCACACCCCCATTTCATATCACCTACCCCTTTGCCCATGTCATTGATAAACAAGTTAAATAAGGCTGGACTCAGTATCAAATGCTGGGGAACACCACTGACTACAGGTCTCAATTGGATCACAGCCCTCTGAGCTCTGCCATTCAGCCAGTTCCACCTCTCTGTCCTTTCATCTAATACACATTTCCTGAACTAACCTGTGTGTATGTTATGGAAGACAGTATCAAAAGCCTTACTAAAGTCAAGGTAGACAACATTCACTGCTCTTCCCTTGATGGCCCATTCTGCCATGCAATCATAAAAGACTATCAGATTTTTCAAGCCTGATTTCCCCTTGGGTCCCTTCTGAGGACCTTTCTTTCTGTAACACGGTTGTTGATGACTTCCAGAATAATATCTTCCATCTTTTTGGGGACTGAGGTGAGGTTGACTGGTTGGTAGTTTCCACCTTCTTGCCCTTTATGAAGATGAGTGTAACATTGGCTTTAAGGTCATGAGGTACCTTTCCTGTTCTCCATGATTTTTCAAAGATGATGGAGAGTGGCTTAACAGAAGCATCTGCCAGCTCCTGCAGCACCTGTGGGTGCATCCTATCAGGGCCCATAAATTTATTGGGGTTAAGTCTGTCTAGCCGACCTCTAATACAATTCTCCATGACCAACAGGAGGTCTTCCTTTCTCCAGCCTCTTTCTCTTACCTTCAAGGTCTGCAACTCCTGAAAAACTGTCCTTGGCAGTAAAGACAGTGGCAAAGACGGGACTCAGTTATTCCACCTCCTCTGTGTCTTCCATTACCAGGACACTCACCTGATTCAGCAGTAACCCTTTATTTTCCTTAATCTTCATAGTGCTGCTGATGTACTTGTAGAAGTTGCCTTTGATATCTTTTCCCATACTCAATTCCAAGTGAACCTTGGCCTTTTTCATTGTGGTCCTGCACAGTCTGATGGTGTTTTCTAGCTCTCCCATGCGACCTGTTCCTTTTTCCACATCACATAGATTTCTTTACTCCATGTGAGATTTACTCAAAGTTCCCTGCTCTTTCATGCAGGTCTCTTGTCCCCTTTGTCTGACTTCTTTATCATGGGGATACACTGGTCTTGAGCTGAGAGGAAGTGATGCTTAAATACTGACTATCTCTCTTGGAAGCCCTTCTTTTCTAAAGGCCTAACTAATAGGATTTCTCTAAGTCTTTGGGGATGCCAAAATTCGCACTCCAGAAGTTTAGAGATCTAGTCCTGTTTACTGCTTTTCTTTGTCTATACAGGATCCTGAGTTCCACCATCTCATTGTCACTACAGCCAAGGCTGCTCCCAGCCTTCATATCTTTAACCAGTCCTTCCTGATTTATCAGTACAGGGTTCAGCAACAAACATTTCCTTGTTGGCTCCTCCACCACTAACATCAAAAAGTTATTATCAATGACATGTAGGAACTTCCTGGACTCTGCGTGTGTGCCAAACTGGTTTTTTTCTCAAACAAATATCAGGGTGGTTGAAATCCCTCAGGAAAACCTGTGACTGTGAGGCTATTCCTAGCTTCCCATAGAAAGCCTCATTAACTTCCTCCTCCTGATCAGGTATCCTGCAGTAAATACCCACAATGGTTTCACATATATTAGCCTGTCCCTTAATTCTTATCTATAAGCTCTCAACTCAATTGTCTGTCCCTGAGTAGAGCTCAATACATACGAGTTGCTCTCTGACAAAAAGAGCAATTTCACTGCGTTGTCTCACTGACCTGTGCTTCCTAAAAAGTACATAGCCATCCATGACACATTCCAGTCATGTGAGCTATGCCACCATGCCTCTGTAATTGTAATAAGATCATGGCCCTTCAACCATACATATATTTCTACTTGTTTATTCCCCATGGTGCACATGTTTGTGCACTTCTAAGATCTCCTCAGGTCTTTATAGTCTTTCTTGATCCAGCCCATTTTTTGATTTGAGGCTACATTTATACCCACATGAAAAAGTAATAATGGGTAGTAATCCATGCTCTTGACAAGTAGGGATATCCTCTTGGAAATATCACAGATCTTAATCCTCAGTAGGTAGCATACTTCTTATGACATAGGTTGGTAGGTGGGTGCCTCAGTGCCCCTTAATACAGAGTCACCCACTATGATTACTCAGTCTTTCTTTTTAATGGTAACCTCTGTGAGCTGCTGGTGCAAGTTCTCATAGTTGGCCTTGCTTATGAACATCTAAAACCTTTAAAGCATCATATCTGGTTTTGGTCTGGATGTTGGAGGGTGGAAGTTGAATTGGAGCCCTGCTTTTGTGGGTCACCAGGGTCCGAGATGTCTCATGCACAGTAGTGTCCAACATAGGTGTATGGTTCCTCATACCTCTCTCTGTTTCATCCACTCTAGTACTGTTTCTTGTAATCAGTCATCTGCCACAAAAGGTCATCAACCTGTGCACACTTTGTGCAGATACTATTCTTTTCTACAGTAGAAGTATCTAAGCATACACTGCAAGCTACTAACTGTACTGAAATCTCTTTCCTTACCAGTACCATCTGGCTGGAAACATTAGATTTCTCATTGGCTGCCTCAGGAGGCACACTGGTTTTGGCTCTGAGTAGAGTGCCTGCCATTATGGAAGAGACCTAGAGCACTTAGAACTAACCTGAAGTGTGGACCTACTTGCAGTTTGCAGCACCTTTCCTGCGTGCCCTGCCTTCATGAACTGTAAGACTCAGGTCTACACTATCATTTATAGGACATCTATGGATGTTTTCAGAATCTTATCAATTGCCCCTCTGATCTTTAAGACATACAGTGGAGTCCTGAGCTGCAGCTGGTGCTTTGTGAAGAAAGCAGAACAGCACAGGCATCAGCAAACAGAAGCAGAACACTCAGAAGTTTAATATTACTGCAGATACTATAGGAAAAAGTATATACAGACTGTCTTCAGACAGAGTTAGTTCTTGAATCAGTGTTGTATATGGACAGCAGAGCTCCAGTCCTTTCCACAACAGCTCTGTGCACCCTAAAGGTACAAGATCCAGGAAACCTTTCTTTCCTCTAAAAAGTATGATGCATAGGTATGGTGCATGTGATACTGAGTCCCCAGCAAAAAAAGGAAATTCAGTTACAGTCCAGACTCTCATGGGGACCTTATGAGTAAAAAGAAAGTTACAGTCTTAGTCATTCCATGCCTCAATTTATCTATTCATGTAATTTGTAAAAAGAAAAGTGGACTGTGACTGTTCCACAGACCAAGTAGTTATTTTCTTTCACCGTACTTTGACCAAGAAGAGTGGTCAAGATGGCCAAGAGCAAAGGATACAGTGGAATTTTATCTATTTCACCTTTTAAAAATTCTGATAAGAAAGTTATTTTGGGTTCCTTTGTGTCTCTGAATGCCAAACTCATTGTGCATATGGAGAGGAATTAGGCTGATCTACTTTGTTTCTACCCAGGGATAGTGACCATTTACAAATGACTCCAACATCTCTCAACTCCCTAGCAGAGGACCTTCTTTTCTTTTGTGCTTCCCTTTGCTCTCTTCTCCCAGATGATTTTTCTATTATTATTGGATTCTTTGATTTTCCTGTCTGTGGAAAATGAGCTCATGCAAAGAGTGCACTGTATGGGTTTGATAGCACTTCTAAGCCAGTGATAGCATTTTAATGTCTTGTTTTTACTGACTATTGAGTTTGGCAGCCTTAGCTAGTAAAGAAAGAGGATAGAGGTCTCTAGACAGTCTGCCATCATTCTGGATTCCTATCATGTACGTTCTGTCTGACGATGTATTTATTCCCAGTTTCTCGATAAATAATATTTCACTTGAACAGTGGAAGAAGAGGTACACTTAAGAGTTCTCATTTGAATTCTTCAGATGAGAAATTAATGTC
This sequence comes from Formicarius rufipectus, assembly GCA_013399695.1. NCBI lineage: Eukaryota > Metazoa > Chordata > Aves > Passeriformes > Formicariidae > Formicarius > Formicarius rufipectus. Next base: position 79,288 of record VXAU01001244.1, on the reverse strand, counting down.
CAACTTTGATTCCACTGAAGTTGGAGGCAGTGAATGCATAAATGAATGGATGAATAAATAAATACAGATAGTAGCAGGTGCAAGATTGATCTCTGAAGTATGAAACAAAATCATCTCACAGGAGAAGATCTGTCAGGTCTCATGCTGTAGACATCTGACAACTGAGACATTCCCAAGGCCATGCCATGGCCTAGGGCCAGCCAGGCACAGCTGATATGCTCACCAGCAGGTTGCATCTGACATCCAGAGTTCTACAAGTGCTTCAGCAGTTGGAGCTCTCTGAATTTGAGCTCTTCTTAGGCACAGTCTGATGCTGTAGCCTTGACATTTTTCCCAAATGTGTCTCACGTGATACAGACTGGTCCCATACCTTCTTCTCTCCTCAAGTCACATGTCCAAAATATTAGGACTTACAGATTGAGAGAAGAAATAGAAGGCCTGGTAGTAGGACAAATGTCTCACAGCTTTACAATTCTTACATTTTTAGGGGTTTTCATGGGAAGAACTGTATGCAATGTTTGTTTCATCTCTCTCTAAGGGCTAATTCTAAAGATTTGACCACATTCTAGACAAACATTTTCTCTGAATGTCCAAACTTCTCAGGTAATATATATTCTTTTATACATTAGGAATCCATTTACAGAGTCCATTTCATGTTTGCATTATTGCATACTTATGGTACTGTGTAGGCCAGTGAAAAATACTCCTTTAGTGTAATTTACATGAAAAGTATACAGTAAGTTGATTCTATTCAGTCTTTTACTTGTTAACTGGAGCAGGGTAATGGTAAACATTTACTGAAATACATAGGTTACCTACACTAAAAGGTAAATTAAATTCATAATAAATTGCCTTATTCCCTGTATTGCACGTAAGGAAATCTGGACTGTGAGAGCAGTGAAATTTACTTTGTAGGTAACTATTTTATCTGTGTAGTTATGAGGAAAGCTAAAGCACATTATCCAATATACAGAAATTAATTAAGGATATTAAGAGGGGAAAATAGATGCTATGGTTTGGATTCTGAATTAAAGGAAATAAATTTTTCTTTTTTTTTCTTTTTTTCTTTTTTTTTTTTGAGAAAGGATGTGGTTAATGAGTTAATATGTAATATTTAAACCTTGAATTCTGAGCCTTTAATATTGATTTCTTGGTATTTTTTGGGGAAAAAAAATATTTAACACTTTGTCCCAAGGCTGTTTTCTTGAGAAAATGCTCCCCAGATCTCTTATAAATCCTAAACTAGGGAACATTTTGTTTACATATACTATGCCAAAGAAGAAACCTCCTTATACAAAACTCAGAAGAACTATATGGTTTTTATAATAGTGTTCAACCTTTATTCAAGATATCTAGTTTATTCAGTATCTCAAATGCAGATATAAAGGGTTCACAGGACAGAAGCTGAAGTAAATAATACCACAACTTTCCCTTTTTAAGTTAATTAAGCTACTGGTGTCAGTATGAATTCAAACAAACAAACTTTCTTTAGTATCTTCAAACTACTTCATCTCTCTTCATCTGATAGTACATCCAATTTGGCATCTTAGGTTATAACACCTCAGGTTTTCTCTATACCCGTCAGCAGGTCTGAGATGTGTCCAGTTCTGTTGTATCATCCTCCATGACCCCAGTCAGTTGACTGTTTTCCCATTCCACTCAGTAAGACAGACTGTTCCCTCAAGTCTTTCTTAGTGTAGTTGATGTTCATAGCTTTAATCATCAGGAACTTCACAAAAATGTATTAAAGTCAAAGGTAAACTAACCCTGACTTTTCCAATTTAATAATTGACACACTTTTAAATTAAAATATGATTAAGAATGTCTTTAATTGTACTAATTTTTCTTCTAGGAAGGAATTACCTTGAACAAAATACCCAAATTCAACTTGTAAATTGAGCAGTTAGTAAGAAAGTTTCTTTTTCAAATTTTTATCTAGAATATGCCAGTAATGTGTGGTTATAACCTCATTTACAAAAGCGCATTTATACTCACCTTTTACAAAGATCAGAACCATTGTGTTCAAACTTCTGAGTCCATTTCTCTTCCCTCAGACCTGGTTGGGTTATCTCTACATCAAATTAACTGGCATTCTGCATTCTTATCACTCTTAGACAAAGTTTCTCATAATTTAGTTCAGATTTATATCTCAAGCTAGAGAATTGTCAAACTTTCATTTCATTTATTTTGCCTTTATTCAACTCTGGTACTTGAGCTGATTTTAGAAGACTTTTTAACAGTAATTTTAATCAGTTTTGTCACATTTTTAAGGGCACAGTCCTTTTCCATATGGACTGATCTTAGCATGTAAGAATAGAGGATCTTTTCTCTCTCTGCATGAGTACTCAGCAGTTTAAAACTGGAAATTATGAAACCATTTATGTGCTGATTCTTTAGCTACCTGTAATGACTCCTGTTAACAATCTATCTGGATTTTCACTTTCTATGTGTTAGGATTATTTCCAGGCTCAAATATTTGACTTTGTCTAACAGTGTGTGATGGACTGAGATAATCCTCTCAATCTCTGTTTCCAGCATTATGACTACTTTTAAGGAAACCTTTAGCATTAGACACACAAAAGGATGAATTTTTATACTGGAAACACCAGATTGATCTTTAATTTCCTGTGTCAATATTACTGTTTCAGTTAGTTAAGGAACAGCACCTTTTTAATGAGGATTTTGAAACCTGAAAAAAATATTTAGTTTATCTAATCTCAGAATATCATCCAGTTAACCTCATAGAAAGTATGCCAAGTTTTGCCTGAGTAAAGCTTTTTTAAAAAAAACCAAGATGAACACGTGGACAGTGTTTGTTATTCTTACTGTTTAAAACCTGTATCTTAATTCTAATATGGAGCTGGGTGGCTTCAGTTTCCAATTATTGATTCTTTTTTTTCCTTAGAACCATTCTTTACCAGATTAAAAAATACATTATCATCTAGCATTTTCTCCCCAGGAGTGTACTTGCTTAAATAATCATGTCAGGTCCTTGTATTCTTTTTGATAAGTTCTTTGTGCATATCCTTCTTCAAGTCAGAAACTCAGCACCTTTCTGATTGCCAAGAAAATACATTTTACACTCCTTTTGACAAACAATTCAAACAAAAAAAAATCTGCATTCTATTCAGATGCCAGAATTTCTCCTAAGGAGTTCCGTATTGCCAAAAGCATATATAAACTTGAAAATGTGAGGGAGAAATATATATAAAAAAATCATATTCTTACAAAATTTTGAGGGATACTCTAATGTCTGAAGTGGAAGTAAATTCAGGAAGAAGACTGAAGAGATTTTGTAAGAGTATGATATATTACTACCTTGTTTTTACTTTTCCACAGGGACTTACATGTATGTCAGTTTATCAAAAGATAAATATTGATTCCTTATTCCATTTAGTTTTGAAATGATAAATACATATGAGGTGACATTAAATATTGGCATTGTTTTTAGCTAAGTGTGATCATTTAGCCATCAATATAGCAAGTGTGAAGAGATAAAGCTTAGGAAGTTAGACTTGAGATATGCCTTTAGAGTATAGTAAAAAACTATTTTCAGAGTGAAGATATTAGAATGCAATAAATCCTTCATTATTTGGGGGTTTGACTCATTAAAGGAACTATCAAGATTTTTTTATTTGAGGAATCTGTAAAAGTTGGGAAGTAGATAGACTGGATATCAACAAATGGCAAAGAAGCACACATTAAAGTAGGGATCTTGTCATTGTTCATGTTTATAAAGTGCATAGCACAGAAAAATTCTTGGACTAAAGAAAATAAAATTATCAATCCATGCCAGAGATATGTATTATCGCCAGATGGCATTTTCTGACCAGCGTATGCTAGTGATGCAGATTGTCTGGCCTATACCACTACTTCTTCCTTAGGTTCTGGAAATTTAGGAGGATTACCTTAGATGAGAGAGCACTGAAAGAAACATGGGTTCTATTCATAGGTCACTCACAGACTGAGTGAACTTTTGGCAAGACTTTTAGTCAATTGCATATCTCAGTTCCCCATCTGAAACACAGTCAAAGCCTCTCCATCTGACTGGTTGCAAGGATAAAATCTACAGAGGTGTTCAGCATATAAGATGCACAGACACAGTGGTGGTTAGTACCAGAATATTTCTAAAGGAAAAGAAGTATCTAGCTCAACATTTTTGCAAGGATTATGAAAAAGTCATTTCATAATTTTTATGCAGAAAAATGAAATGGAGGAGCGGTGTAGACCATTTTTTTTTTAAAGTGAGTGTTTCCCCCAAAGTTCTTGCATGCTCCAGGGTGAAGCATTAAGCTCAAGTCAGTTCTGGAAGACATACACAGATGGAAAGGAAAATGTTAAATGTTTCAACCAGCAACCTTGAAAGCTCCTGACCAAAACATTTGTATTTCTTTACTCCCAGCTGTGCGTGCCTAATAACATATTTCATGTTGTTTAAATACCAACTGCATCACTATACTCCATGATATTGAGTGAAAGAAAAATGACTTAATTTGTTGATGAGCGGCATGTTACAGGCTGGAAGTAATGCAGTGACTTTACTGGCTCAGTACTCCTACCCCTGCTGCACAATCTTTCCCCCTTCTCTGAACTTGGATGCCTATAGCACATAGCACACCACAGTCTGTGTTCCCTGGTTCAGGATTTCATTTCACTGCATCATAAGCTACTAACACAGCCTTGTCATTGCAATTTGTCACACTTTTTTGTGTGCTCTATATTTGACTGAATTCTCATCTCTCCAGCCCACAGGCTACTAGTCTGGAACAAATCTCTGAATCATAATGGAAAAGGATAAAAAATAAAATAAAATAAAAAATTAGGAATAAAAGAGACCCAGTTGACACTCTTCTAACAGAAGTAGACACATAATCATGGGAAATCCTTGTTTCTCCTGGCTTTGTGTTGCATCAGATCAGCCAGCACTGTCAGGAATATATCCTTGTACTTGCTGCCACTTTGCCATGTGCTGGGGCTGTTGTTCTGGGTGCCCCAGGCCAGCATGAAGGTACCCTCTGAAGAACAGCTTGGTTTCTCTAGGAAACCATTTTTTTTTTTTTTTTTTTTTTGCTCCCTTTATCTTCTGGGCTTTCCTCCTGAGCAAATACGCAAAATGTGGAGGAAATTCTTAGGGATCAACTGTGCTGCTTTTCAAGCCGAGCAGCATTTGGAAAGGGAGAAGGTACATATCTTCAGGCTTTGAAGAAAACAGGGGGAAAAGCATCAGCTGCCATAATCTGTAGATAAGTGACCACAGGAGCAAAGCATTGTGGCCCTACTTTGACCCATGTAGATACCACAAGTTTTAGCATTTGTGATGTGGTTTGAATTTGTTTTAAATAATATTACTTGAGCTTGCTACTGTGCCCTCAAGCAGGTAAATTTGACCCACATCTTACTTGCTCTGTGAAATGTACGCATTTTCTTCTCTTTTATGAGAACAAAAATCCCCCAGTTTCAGACATGTTTTAAAGAATTTCTATGAGCATGCATCAAGGACTTCAGGACTTATGACATGACAACAGTATAAGGACTTTTCCCAGACCAACCTGACAGAAATAGAGACTGTGGCAAAATCAACTTCATAGTAATGACACAGGTTAGGATTTCAAATTTTAATTAATTTATTTTGTACAATCTATTCCCTTCATGCCCTTTAACTAACACATGACATCAGGAAAGCAAGACAAAAAACTGACACACATGCAACATGATTCAGATAATGCTACTAGAAGAACCTTGACATCAAGTGGTTTTAGTTGCATTGTCTTTCATTATTTATTTTCCATGTATAATGTATATTTTGGCACCACTGATCCGCAAGAACTGTACAATACCTTCTACTTTCTTTATGCTAAAAGGAAGTCATAGGGCAAACAAAAGCAGTAATGTTTTTAAGCAAATTTCTCCCTACTCCTTTGTGTCTCTCTGCTTGTCAACATTGACTGGGTTTATTACTTTTTTCCTGTTCTTTTAGCATCCATAGCCTTGTTGATAGGATTTGGCCTCCTATCAATGTGACAAGCTATTTTGTCAAATGTCGGCTAGTCATACTCAGGTAATTAATTTATGTGCTGTGCATCTGACCCAATTTTCTTTGTTAATTGGTAGGTCAGACAACTCTTTCACCCACAAGTAATTTATTTTTTTTTCTGTCATCTGACAAGCATTTCTAAATAGACAATTTCTAACTAAAAAGAAAATTTGTGCTTGGTTGCTAGCTGTTATACTTTTTTCTAAGCTTGTTGACCACATTTGCAAATATGCTGTATGTAATAAAAGTGATATCAACTCCTCCTGTTTGTAAGTAAATCAAGACCATCAGGAGCTCTACATCTCATCAAAGAGATCCTTACTGTCCAAAATTCTCCATGTGCTTTGCTGTCCTATATCTTTAGTGTAAAGTAAGTCTTTGAGTGAAAAATCACATTATAGTCCTGCACTGTATACTGAATGTGAATTATTGATGGTTTTTGTCCAGCAAGGGTTATGTCCGTGCTGAGCCATTTTTTACCATTCTCAAACAGGGCAAGAGTGACAACTAGAACAAGTGTGTCCACATCACAGAGCTACTTCACCCGGCAAGTCATTCTCAGAAGACTAGAACACCCCAGGATTAGATATCTGTAAGGACTCCAGGAATATTGGCAGGTTCTGTGCAGTGAAATAAAGATCCTCACTGACATCTAATGAGGCCCTGTTTGCCCAGTAAAAATATATTCAAAGAAACCTGTCATATGTCAAAATGATTTTTCACATGGGCATTATTCACTCCTCAGTTTGGACTTGCAAGGTTGTGCTGTGTGTCTTCACTAAGATGGATCTGAGCTACATAACTCACAAGTACATCTCTAGCATGTGGAGTTGAAACAAGTTTTCATGCAAGAAATGCTGGCCCACCATTACAAATTTAATTTTGGATACAGATCTTCAAGTTCAAGGGAGAGGTGATACTTAATTTCTATGTGATTTGTAATAAAAATTAAGTTTAATATATTACTTTTAAATGTAGTGTACCATACTGGCTTCTAGCCCACAGACTGACATATAAAAGATGAATTCAAACTAACAGACTTGTCAATAAATAGTGTTCTACTTCTTTGAGAAGTGTCTGCCTAGAATTAAATTTTCACTCAATTTCGCATTTTGTGATAAATTTCCTCTATCTACTGAGAGGAAATTTCTGAAACAAGAAGCTGAACCTTCTCTAACAGGGAAAGTTTTGCATGGGGCACTGGTAGTTAGCATAGTTAGTTTCATTATTACCTTGAAACTGTGTATCATTTTAATCATGAATTTATAGTTAATTTCATGTTGATGTTTTAATATATAGGAGAGTAGTGTATAAGGGACAAAAGCACATTAATCTATATATTCTTGCTATTATAGAACACTGATTTTCAACAAGTGTGCTTTCTTTTTTTGTTAGAAGTGTAGAACCTAAGAAAACTCTGTGACACCATGTAGTAGGAGTGCTAAACTAACATATATATTTAGTGCTTTATTTATATAAATTAAACAAAGATTACCTAAACATAAGTTCAGTCTGGAAGATTTTTAATGAAGTTGCAATAAGATCAATTACTTGTTCTGTGATTAAGCTGAATTAATAATTTTTCCCCTCCACCAACTCATATTAGGCACCCTTGAAACTGAGTGGTACAAGACTTGCTTCCTAGCTTTATTACTGGTTAAAATTGCCTGAGAGAGATTCAGTATTCAAGGAATTTCCTGTGACATGAAGATGACTGCAGAAATAATTTTCAACATTAAATTTGGTGAACTGTTGAACTTTGTTAATATTTTTTGCAGTGTTCAATTATTTTAATAAATTGCACTGCACTAGCAGTGGAATGAAGTCCAAAGTTTAAAGACAGAAAGCCTGAGCAGGTCAAAGAAGAAAAGTTGGCTTGCAATCTTGAGCCTGTTAAAATACTAACTAGAAAATTAGACAGGAAAAACAGTTAAAAAAATATTGAGAGTATCTTTGATCAACTGGTTGAAGAGAAGTAATATGACAAACAGGAAATTGCAAAGAATAACTATTTTGACTGTAGTGGAAATAGCGACTTAGGTAGCTGTAGTTCAAACTAGATACAGAATATTTGCTTGGAATTTAAAAGAAAGGTATCCAGATGTCTAAACATTCTATTCAATGTGGCTTTTATTTCAAGCTTGGCAAGCCTTCAGAAAACTGGTAGACAAGTTTAGCTGGAAGACGTTTTCCAGTGTATTTACATAATTTCATACATATTTTATGCTTCTGCATTACATCTTTTAGCAGTGGTCACATTTAATCTCAGTATTCTTTTAAAATATCACATACAGTTGTATGAATTAATTCATTATCGCACATCAAAATGCTTTGCATATTAAACAAACCTTTAAACCGGTAGACAGTTATGCTAAACATACACAAAGATAGACTATGGAGAAAGTCATTACAGGGAATTCAGCAAAGTGTCCTCATGTAACTGTATCATATTATTTAAAAATCAGCTGTGGTGAAAGTAAATGGTTTCTCCTTTACACACAACTACATTTTTGGTACTGTGCATTTTAGAAGTAAAATTCCATATAAACATTCTTTGCAGATTTAATAAAATGGATGCCAAACACTCTGCCTGGAGTCTGGGACAGACAAATCATGAACTGCAGCAAAGATACGGCATTTCTAGTCAATAAGGTACACATAGATATGAAATGTAACAGGTGGGATCAGCTGTGTGCTCTTGAGCCTGACTCTCTCAGCAGCTGTTCTTGGATGAACAAAAAGCGCAGTACAATACATTATGGCTAATCCTCTGGGTTACTGGGTGTCCTCTAATCACACCAGTATCAGGTTGTATAGGCGTCAGCATCTCTCTACTTGTGGCTACCATCTCACCCCAGGGAGCCAGTGAGAACTTGCTGGAGATGCCTCCACTGCAGGCTATGAGTGTTTATCTTTCCTGTTTTAGCTGGATTTTATGCAACAACCTTCTGCTTTTGTTTACCCTTTTATTTCAGGAATATTACTGTTGCTGATACTAAATGATATCATCTTTTTATAAAAATGAAGTTTTTTAGACCCAGGCCTGTGCCTCATTCTGCCCATGAAAGCAAAGAGTTCTGTTTTTTGTGGAAGTATTTATCTATATTTTGTATACAGTGTTTTTAATTAAAAGTGTTGACAGAATTGCTTGTACTCTGTGTGCATATGCAATTAAGGAAAAAAAAAAAAGTTTCCTTTCTAACATAATCAGCTGGGAGATAGCAAAATTATTATTCTGTATCCTGTTCAGAATTAAAAATAGCTCAAATGAGTAGAACAGCAGATATAAATGAAAACAATCTCTCTTTTCTGTGTTTCTGAGAAAGAGAAAGATCAGACATATGTATATAGAAATAATGATAAATTTTAATTACAATTCATTATGAAGGTACAATACACACACATTTGATTATTTCAGCATATTTTATAAATATTAATTAACCTAATATCATCAAGATATGTATTGTTTGCTCTGCTCCTATATAAAATCTGATGGGAAGGAGAACAGCAGACCAGATTTTGCTTTTTCATTTTGCACTCCTTGGGTGTTGGATGATCATGTTTCTGGAAATAAGGTTCAAATTGGCTCAAGGTGTTACAAAAACCTGTGAGGTATTAAAATTCAGTGACTGCAATTCAGGACACATTTCTGTGATTAGAATCGAAAAAAACCAATTCCATTGACACAGTATTGTGGCCAAACAACACAAACTAGCATTTTTCTGGAAGGCATGATGTGTTAGGATGACACCAACTAAAGGTCATGTTAGTTCAAGTTGGATGTGAAGACAGCTAAATGGCTTCCAGACCATAGCTGACTCAGATCCAGAAAGATTTGATGGTCGATGAAAAGAATATGTGTAGACATGAAGTAATATGGAGGACTCAGATCCTCTTCTGCGCCTTTCTTTGTGCTTTAACAGTTGCTAAAGTGCCTTTCCTCTTTTAAAATAGGTGTATGGAAAAGTATAGTAAAACTTGGTGTCCTTATAAATATATGAGAAGCATCATATGTCAGAAAACATATTTGCTTCAGTTTTAGATGATAGAACAATTCTGTGATGCCATTCATACATCTCTGTCTCCATTACTGCTTAATGACCTAGAGAGGTTTGCCCACAGGTGTGGAAGGATTAAATATGATATATTGAAAACAATCACTGAAATGCTGGGATGGAGGTGATCTCTGCAAGATTGGTAGTCCGTTTCTCTGCTTTGGTGGAAGACCAACAGTGGCTAGACTTAGACCTTTGTATTCTGTGTTCTAGAAAACCTTTATGGCCTGTATTTCATTTAAAAAATTATCTAATCTTGTACTAGGAAAAGACGTCTTAATATCAAATAGAGATTTTTTTTTGAGGGATGAGAAAATGAAGCAAAGCTCGTCCTTTTCCTTCCTCCACGGATATGGAGTATTTGCTGATGTTAGAAGAAATTACCAGAATATAGATAGTAGTCTATGACAGCCCAATAATACTAGAGAAAGGAAACATTTTAACAGTAGAATCAAGTCAACCATTTGACTTATGGAGGTTTATTGCAAACAAAAAGGCTAGGTTAAATCTTAGTCAGAAACCAGACTGTAGACAGAAAACAGATAATTCTGTAAGGTTAGGATGAACAGTAAGGGAAGCGTGCAGCAGGGCAGGATAAGCAATCTGGTGCTGGGAAAGGACAGGAGTAGGAATCAGAGGCAGGCAAGAATCATTAGCAGAGATTGCTGGAGAGACACAGTCAAGACTGGGAAGAGCACATGGGATTAAATCACAGAGCTGACATAGCATCCAGGTTTGCTGGCCAGTCCTTGCCTTTTCCCCACCTTGGTCATGCCTACTGAATCCTTGCTGTCTGAGGAGACTGGCAACCAACAAATCGGTGAGTAAACAGAAGAGGTATACACACACATCAAGCAGCACCCTATTCAATCCACTTCCAGGCATGACTCAAAACTACAGAAGAATTGCTTTAGGGATTCCATGTGGCCTTTCATTGCCCTGAATGAGCTGAGGATCCAGGTCTGGCAGGATCAGCTCCATAGCAGGCTGCCATTCAAGGCAGATGAGGCTTACAGCTCTGTGCAGTAGCTGTAGTGAACTCTTGGCAATATTGATAGGATGTGTTCTGCAAAAAAAGCAGATGTGCTGCAATGCAGCACACAAACTGGAGTAGAGGTCCAAAAAGAAATGGTGGCCACTGGCTCTTAATGCTGTTTGAAAAGCCAAATGCCCCACAAACTCTTTAATTCTTTTGCTGTTATGTTATGAAATGAGTGCTGTGTACATTGCATTATAGCTCAGGATCTAAATAGCTATCCCCATTTTCCAGAATTCCCTTCAAAAAGCAGAATTTCATTAGAATTATTCTTTGAATTTAAAAGAGGCATATTTTCAGTTTAAAAAAAAAAAAAAATTAAAGACATTGTGACTCTGAAACAAATACATCCACAAGCCTCCAGAACAGGAAGTCCAGTGTCTTACAATGATATTTTAACTTGGAATTGTTATTGATATTAAAAAAAAAAAAAAAAAAAAAAAAAAAAAACCAAAAAAAAAAAAACAACCCAAAATAAAAAACACTTTGAAAATGAAAAACAGTGTATTAAAAGGGAACGATTAACTGAATAATAAAAATTATCATCATGAAATTTCTGGCTAAGTTTGAATGGTTAATTTTTTCTCACAGTTCAAAAGCTGAACAATGTGTTTTGCTTAGAAATGAGACTCTGATCAATCAGCATGGAAACAAAACTTGGAACTTTGTCCAAGAAACCGAAGGAATCAGTTATTCTCCTAATCCTTATCCAGTTTTCCCCACCTACAGAACACTTAGAAATAACTGAAGGTACAGGTATCCTCATTGTCCTTCATTTCACCATGAGGTGAGAGTACTGCACACCTCACAGGAGCTTATGTCAATGGGTAGCATATTCTCTTCACCATACCATAGGCTACTAAATGAGCTGAACAAAGGGAAATTTTACACATGGGCAGACAGACGTGCAAGCATAAGAAGTATGTTGCACACCTATGTCCATTCAAAGTATATAGTTATCAAGCATTTCTTTGGGAGAGACTCTGGTAGGCAGAAAATTAGCACGTCTTTCTAGACGTGAACCTTGTAGCATGGATAGTATGATACTCAATGAAACTTTATGTTTAACCTATGAGACCTACCCAAGGATTCTATGTCTCTGTAAGGGGAGAAAACAGATGTACATCTTCACAAAAATTCTAAGGTAAAATGATAAGAACATACCAAACGTTCATGAAGCCAACTGCAATACATTCGGTTCTCTAAGAAACACTTGGAGCATAACTGCACCTTAATAGATTGTGGGCTCATTGACTCTCATTGAAGCAGTATCTGAGAGGGATGACAGGTTGTAGGTCTCTGCATGTATCCCTCTTGACCCCACTCTGAGAATAAGGACAAAATATGCAACATTATATGGTCTGGATTTTAGCACTAAGAACTCAGGTCTAGCTCCAGTTATACTACTGACTTCTGCTGTTAAACATCTAATCGTTCTGCCAGAGGGAAGAATGCTTACTCATATTTGCCATTGGGAAATGGAGTCTAACATAGTATTATAAAAAATATCATATTTCTTTCTTCCTAAGTGGAGCAATCTTTTAAAATTGACAGTTTCACATGACATATTTCTGGGTCTCCTGTTATTTTATTATTTTCATTTGCACTCCATACATAGATTTCTTTTATTTTTTTCCTGACAGAAGGATCTGAAGGCACTACTGAAAAACAAGAAGATGTAAATAGGTTTAGATTATTTGTGTTTAAATTTTCCATGTAATTCTACATTTCAAATAGATTTAAACCACCTTAAAAGTCAAAGATGAAATTGATCTGCATCATTTTAAGTCTTAACCTCACAGGTTTACATGGCAAAATCAGAGAAATGCTGATTGGCTTGGGTTTATTTTTATGTTTTTGCAACTCTTTTCAATACAAATAAACATCTGAAAGTAAAATTCAAGGGTAAATAACAACTATATTCAAGGACAATAATCTCTGATGTTGTAGCTAGAATGGCGTGAAATTCTCCATTAACCATAATTGCAAAATACTGAACTACTACAAGAAAAGAGAGTGACAGAAAAACTTGTTTGAGAAGCAGCAGGAGTAGGGAACATCTTTGTCCCATTTGGAGGGGTCTCATGAACAACTTTGGATAGTTTTCATTGAACCATGGATACTGAATTGAGAAAACCTTGAGCTCATGTTTCAAGAAAACTGAATTGTTAAGTGCAATAAATTTTTGACTTTAGAGTGTAGTTTTCATCTGCCATAATAATTTATTTGTAGTATCTCCATACCAAATTATGTGCATTTTATTTTTGCATTATGGAGACAAATATTTTTTTGCTATTAATGGAGACAAGTTAATTATTCTATGTTCTTCTAAGTGATTTTTCCACATTCCAATCTTGAAAGCAATAATGAAGGAGTGAGCTATAATGAAGTGTGAGTTAAGTAGCTTCACTACAAGAATTGTACTGGAATTGATGCAGACACATGAATCAACTGGAAAAAATATAGATGGTCATATATGACTATCAGGTTTTTGTGGCAAAATTTTGGTAGCAGGGAGGCCGTGGACAGTGGTGATACTTCTGTGGGAAGTTGTTAGAAGCTTTCCCCATGTCCAGTAGAACCAATGCCAGCTGACTCGAAAGGGATCCACCACTGGCCAAGGCCAAGCTCATCAGTGACTGTGGCAGTGCCTCTGGGATAACAGATATAAGGGGAGTGATTCAACACATTTAAGAGAGGAGTGAGATGTGTGAAAGAAATAATTCTGCAGACACCAAGGTCAGCAAAAAAGGAGGGAGAAGACATGCTTCAGGCACCAGAGAAGACACTTTCCTGTATCCATGGAACAGACCATGGTGAGGCAGCTGTGCTCTTGCAGACCATGGAGGTCCATAGTGAAGCAGATATTCACCTGAAGTCCATGGAGGACCCTACACCAGGGTAGTTGGATGCCCAAAGAAGGTTTTGACCCCGTGGGAAATCTGTGCTGGAGTAGTCTGTTCCTGAAGGACTGGATCCTGTGGGAGGGACCCACACTGGAGCAGCTCATGAAGAACTTCACTCTATGGAAAGGAATCACATTTGAGAAGTTCATGGAGGACTGTCCCTAGTGGGAGAGAGTCTATGCTGGAGCAGGGAAAGAGCATGAGGAGCACTCCCCTGAAGGGGAAGCAGTGACAGAAACAACATGCAATGAACTGACCACAACTCCCATTCCCATTCCACCTGCACTGCAGAGGAAGAAGAGGAGGATTTGGGAGTGAAGTTAAGCCCAGAAAGAAGGGAGGGATGGGGGAAAGTGTTTTTAATATTTGGTTTTATTTCTCAATACCCTACTTTAATTTGATTGGTAATAAATTCAAACAATTACAGTAAGATGAGTCTGTTTTGCCCATGACTGTATCTCGTGAGTGATCTCTTCCTGCCTTTATCACAATCCGTAAGCCTTTTGTTATCTTTTTTCTGTCATATTCTCCTGAGGAAGGAAGTGATAGAGAGACTTTGGTGGGCACATGGTGTCTAGCTGGAGTCAACCCAACATAATAACATAGGTTGTACAAGCTACAGATATGTAGGAAGACTTATCATGCTTCAATCCATTATATTAGTGACTAAAAATGGCCAATTAGATTTCCTTTATCTTCTCCAAAGAAAATAACATTTTCATGCATCACAAAAGAACCTCAGGACTGGAAACTCAAACATATATTTAAAAACAGTAGGCATTATTTCATCTAAGAGTTGCTTCAGTAAAACAGAGATGCCAATAAAAATTGAAGTTTCTCTGCACTTTACACCATCAGTCCTTGAAATTCCTTCCACAATCCAAATGGACAGCATTTTAGAACACTTGTTTTTCATTACGGGTACTTTAATTCCCCTGCTTCTAAATGAAATCATTTTTGTTTATATACAAAGTGTCAACAGATACTGTACATATTGAACTCATAAAAGTCTTATGTAATACACAGATAAGTAAAGAGAAGAAAAGAACTGAGGCATATACCAAAATGCTAGTCAAAACTATTAAATTGTACTTTTAAGGGTCCCAATACAGAGAAAAGCTTCCTGTTTACTCACTTGAAGTAGTGGCGGTTAACAGGAATACATTAAAAAAGATAAGTGATAACACTTCTAAATTCTGCTAATCTTCATTTCTGCTTTTTGTTTGTGACCAGAAGCTATTTTGTCAGGAAAGTTCCAAGACTTCAGTAGTTTACATTGAAAGAAATTCATTTTCCCTTCTGAGATTTTAGAATATGTAAAAGCTACTATAACTATCTGGAGTTTGTGCTATAGAAGTAATTTTTTCCTTTTTTTCTTTCTTTCTTTTTTTTTTTTTTTAATTTTAATCTTTGAGATCGGGAAAGATACAAGGTTTGTTTAGCATAAATTCTTTGAAAAGAAATCTCTTTGATTTTAATATTTTTTGAGTACTATTGATGCAAGATCAAACCTTCTTTAAATGATTAGGAATAAAATATTGAAGTAATACAATACAGCAGTTTTGGGACAAAACCTGCATAAATCAGCTAAAAACTCTTTAAAGCACATAACTGGCTGGCAAAAGCAGACCCATTTCAAAACTGTCATAACACCAGCTTGTTTTTCAGTTCTATAACTCAGAATGTCTGGATTTCAATAACTTTTTTTTTTTTTCCTTCAGGGTACAACGCAAATATTGTAACAAAACCCACTATATATTCTGTGTGTCTGAGTATAGCTGTTATACACAGACCAGATCATTCTTGTCTCTTTTCTATAGGCTGCATGCATGTACAGCCATTTAATATTTATTTCCACAGGTAGTTAGAATGTACAAAGTAGCCACAAAACATAAAAGGCACAGACTCTATCTCAGGTTGTTAAAATCTATGGCCTGATTCTGCCATGAGTCTAAGAGGAAGGGGTTCTGGTGGGGCCCCATTTGTTCCTGCCTGCCTGTGCAGAGCTCACTGCACAGTCACAGATTAAGTCACTACTGTAAGCAAGGGTATTAAATGCCCACTTACAAACACCTTGAGATGAGCAAAAAGTGTGCTTTTTAAACATGAATCCAGTAGGTTTCATGAATGTGTGGAATAATTTGTAAACACCGTGGTTGCAATCTGGTGTCTATGCCTCTGTATTTTCTCTAAACTAGCAGACCTCATCCACATGGCTGGGACATGTTTTTTATATTAAGCAGAATGGTAAACTCATGCACATGATATAATTCAGGAAAGTGTGTTTTACTGATTACAGAAGATTTTTCAAATGATGGTTGCTTTTGGATCTATCATGACAACCAGCTGAAACAAAGCAAGACTTTTCTCCAGGGTCATCAGGGAGAACTGAAGTTTGAATAGCCATGAGAACTAACATTATGTGCTCATGGAAATGAAATTTCTTAGTTAGAATTCCTTCATAATATGGTGATCCATGCACTCTCAAAAAACTCCGTACAATGTTAATGTATATGCTATAATACCTTAGTCTCCCAAGGCGCTGCAGCCCATAAACAAGAGGAGGAATTCAATGGCCAAAGATAAACATCATGAAATCAGGACTAATACATAATATAATACTTTTTCTTAAAAATTAATGTCATTTTATATTTAACTTTTGATTAGTTAACAAATTATGATGGGCATCATACAAATTTATTTCGCTGAAGTTACATTGTGTAAAAAAAAGTAAAGCCTAGAAAAAAAAACAATCAAAGCCTTGTTCCAGTTTCAACCTTATTTTGTGAGCATTTCATTAGATGAAATTATTAATAAGAAGTAAGAGACAAATAAGAAATATTAAAATTGCATCTAACAATATTAATGTTGGATACATGACTTCGTGTATATTAGTGTACACAGGAGAAAAAGCATAAAGCATGAGCTATTTAAAAAATCAATTTTATGAAAAAAATACATTCTTCAGAAATCTAAAATACAATTATTTGCAGCAGCTACTAAGCATAAATTTTTAAACAATATATAACTATCAAGATAATTCAGAACATTCAGAAAAGGAGAGACTATATTTGTCAGGTAAATTATTCATTGTAAACATTTGTTTAATTCCACTGATTATTTTATTACTCATTTCATCAGCACATTTAGCACCTCTAGGATCCTCTACATGAGCAGAAGTGGTAGCAGAGGCAGTGAGTCTCAGGGAGAAAATAGCTCCTGTGTTTTTCTACAGACCCAACCACCTGACTTTGCAACCGACTGCAGGGCCCTGCTGAAAAAAACCCTCCAGCAGTGGTCCACCCTCTCCCTAAAGACACAAGTTCAGTAGATGAAGTACTGGCCATGTGGTCATTGCATGTTACTGACCAGATGTACTGACAGAGTTTATTGAGACCAGAAAATGATTGATGGAAGATATAATGAGAACAAACTGGCTTACTCCCAGGTGGAAACAAAAAATGCCCCCGAAGTCTGAAGAATTGAGAACTTCTTTTAATTATCATGCTACTAAAATGGCAACACTTGCATGCTTCCTTCTCCTGCTGACAGTTTCACTCTCAACTGACGGACTACAATTTATTTTTTTTTTTTTTTTCAGTTCTGACATGGCAAACACATTTACCTTACAAAAATCTATTTGTCTTCTGTATGTGTCAAATATTCTTCTGTTACATTGATGCAACATGCATTACTGTTATTGCAATGGGAATTGTACTGATATTGCGGGAGAGTTGGCTCAAAGTGATTACGTATATTTTCAGAGAAGAGAAATCTGGTCGGCAAGTTCTAATTATTCTGGTAAAAATTGTCTCTGACACAGTGCCCAGGAATCCAGTTAAGTTACACCAAAGATTAATTTTTCTCATTATAATTTTTTAATTGTAAAAAGAAGCACAATAAAGTTTATTTAAATTCTACAGTAGTTCCTCTTTAAAAGGTCAGTTTAATATTTAATTTGAAATTGCATAAAATTTGTGCATGTGTGTGTGGGTGACAAAGTAATGTTTAAACAATCAGACCTGACAGATGCTGACAGATACTGTCTAATATCCCTGAATGCAGATTTCATTGTAAGTCACAAGGCTCAAGGTCATGCATCTATAACCACCCAGAAGGCTTTCTTCCCCACTTGATGCACAAATTTAAGTTCCATTAAAGCTAAAGTAAGATACGGATGCTTATTGGAAGGAGAAAAGACCAATCTTCAAAAATGCAGTATAATCAGTAGTGATGTGATTAAATAAAACAGTCATGCAACAATAAACCTGTTATCATACATAAAAAAAACCTCTTGGGGATATGATAGCAGAATCAGTCATAAAAAATGAGGACAGGATTGTCTAGCTAGCTCCTGTCTTCCAAATGTAAACACGGTAATAATATTTTAAGACTCTATGAAAACATTGATTATCCAGAAAAGTATTTAATCTGAAAAACCTCAGTATTTTGATTAATATTGCCATTGCAATATTACATGAGAGCTGCAGTCAGGTACAGATTTTTATGACACTCAAGAACATCAAGAAAATCCTAGCTGATGGAATACTCCACAGTTCTTTCTCTACACTCCCCAAGAATACCCTTTTGAAATTACATCACTTGCTGAAATCTTCCTTGGTATTCTGTGAAAAATGTTATGATTTTCTCCCTCCCATCTTTGTCTCACTACCTTCTTTCCTTTCTTCCCTTTCTTTTTGTTCTGTCACTTCTTTCCTTTTTCTCCTTTCTCTCTCTTCCTTCCCACCCTCATGGTAGCAACAGGACCTACCACATTATGTTTGCAGAAATAATGTGATTTTGGCTTTACCTGCAATGGAGTTTGTTGAGGACTCTCTTCACGTCTGTAACTGATCCTAGCTTACAATTACTACAAATATTGAAAAAAATACTTGGCAAGGACAGTAACATGATTTTTTTTGAAGAACCCTAGGATCACATTATGGTGAAAAAAAAGCTCCATGTATGCAACACCTAGTAGGTGAGCTCTCTGGATCCTCCCACTTTCGTTGCTTTGCCAAGATGGAGTTTGGCTGCCTTCCCTTTTGACATTGCATTTCAGCTTATATCAACACTTATATCTCACAGGAAGGGAAAAAAGCTAGTGACATACTTGTATTTTTCACTCCATGAAAGCAAAGTTTCTCTTTATGCTTCAAGAGGGCCCCCTCAACTTAGTCTTTAAGGAGTTCAAAGATCAACTCTTCCTCTAATCACAGAAAACACATCAGAGTAATCAGCACGTTGGAAAAGGAAGGGAAGAAAAATTATGGGACAATTTAATGGTGATTTATTGAAAATTGGTAACTGGCAGCAGCACTTTATGGAGGAATCTCAGGATCAGATCTACATTTTATGCCTACTGTGGTTATGAAAGAAGAAAATAAACAGAACCTGATCCCTAACTGAACTGGAAACTTCTTGTTGCTCACTGCCTTTGAGATATTGGCATTTCCCACAACAAAACCTGTTATTTTCCTAAAACATATTCCCAGTATTTTAAGGAGTGCATTTTATTTACAGCAAATCAGGACAGTACAGGATTTCTGGCAACTGCTGTTTTGTATCTTCAACTTCTGCGCCTGTTTAGTGTTGGAGAATGAGGTGCCCAGGTCTGCAGCAAATGCTCATGAAGATATTGTACAAGCAACTCTCCGTAGTTTAGGCAGTGCAACTCTATTTTGGACCACTACATCTACCCTGTTTCAGTCTCAAAGATCTTTTCAGCAGAAATTGAAAATCATGTTAAAATGGTGTAATTGTTTCTTCATGGGCTTGAATAGAGACTAGAATGAAACCAATAAATTTGTTTTTCCTTGTGATCCAACCAAGTCAACTCTAGTCATGAGAAACAGGATACCTACAGTTCCTAAAAAAAAGAATTAAAAAATAAAAAATAGTTGGGATAAGAAAGACCTACAGTTAAAGTACACCTGGGTATTAGTGATAATTCCCATCTAAAATGGCCTATTCAACGTAAAAGACATATTAGCAACACTACTGGAGACTTGAACATACCAATAATGATGAGTAGGGTCAGAAAAAAATGAGAACGGAAGTATAATGAAGAGATTATAATCAGAAAGGGAAACCTTGCTTAATGAGGCTATTGGTATCAAACTACATTATTCATAGAGACTTTTGATTAGAGACAAATGTCAAATGTAACATACATTTCTGGGTGGCAAGTTTTCATTTGCATTTCAAATAAACACTGTTAGCTCCTGTCTTTAGTACAGCAAATGGTACTTTTATTTTTGAGTAAGTTTTTCCACATTCACAATGCACTTTTAAATCAATAATGCAAAAGATGAAGTAGAGCTTTTGAACACAAAAATTCATTTAGACTTAGAAGTCATACAAAATCCCAAGCATTTAGTGTTCACCAGTATTTCTAAGGCGGCGATGGATATAGGGTATACAAACCAATACAGATTTCTTCATTCTCCAATTTTCTTGCTATCTATCCTCCTGGTGTTTGTCTGTATTCCAACCAAAAGTGCCTTCTGCCTTAGAACACTATGGCTTTACCACTTGAGGGCAGTGGATGGCTTTCTGTGCTGAATTTGAATAGGCATTTTTTCTTTCTAGTCTGGGCATCAGTCCTCTGTTTTCCTCTGTTTTTTCCCAAATCTGACATCTTTTTGTACTTTTAAAAAATTCTTCTGTATTTCACTTTATGCATTTCACCCAATGGGACATTTTCCTTCAATTAAGACCTGTCTTTCAAGGTGCACCTCTCAATCTCAATGTACCAACAAAGAACCAATATAGAATTAAGTCAGATTAGGCTTCCAAGAGTTGTTTAATAAAGCAAATTGTTTTAAGCTACATATTAGAAGCTTGTGATATAACTTCTCAGAGATAACTGATGTTCTCATGTCAGCAGAAATCTGTGCAAATTGTCAAAAATTAGAACACCTCAGTGTATATGGTAAACAAAACCAGCATAAATCTTTATTTTTGCTATAAATATTTTAAACATGTCATCAGCACTATTATAATTTGATTCAAGCAAAAATTGAGTAAATAACAGTTACATTAATTAATGCTGTAGTTTTAAATGAGCAGAGAGTGTGTGATACCATTTATTCAAATTCTAATGGACTGTTTGGTAACACTTTGTCAAAAGTAATATAATCACTGTTATTGTCCTTAGTACTCATTCTTTGAACATGAATTAAACTAACTTGTTTAGGTATTCATGTGGGTCAGAAATGCAACACTACCTATATCCTATTGTAATTTTCCAAAGCCTTAATTGGTGTTGCTATACAAATATGAACAGATAAGTTACATATGGAAACAGAAAGAGTCATGAACTTAAATTCCTAATTAAAGACATTTCGCTCTTGATGCCTGAGTGGCTGCACATATGTAAGGAAAATACCAAACATCTGTATTTTTCAGGAAGATTAATGGAAGAGCCTCTATTTGACTGCATTTACAGTTTATACTACAGGAATACATCTCATGTAGGTATCTCAGTTTGCAAGCTGCAGATTAAGATGTATATTGAGCTTCAAGTGGAAATCCATGACAAGAGGCCACAAACTGCCAATCCTTCTGTTAATACGAGGCACGAAGACCAGTGGCACCACCCAAGAGGGTGGACATTGGGAGACACAACAGAACTGGAGGACTCATGAGGAAAAATGAGACTTGTGCACAGGTAGATTGTGAGTGTACAAAAGCCCAGAGGTTTTTTTTTTTTGTGTGTTCTCCTCCAAGACATCAGTTCAAACTGTTTCTGTGTTACTGTGCTGTGAATAAATTGCTTTATGGAACTAGACATCTGAAGCTCTGCTACGGAAAACGTAAGGTTGAAGCAGTAAGGAAACCTGATCTGACTGTGTTTGAGTGTGGTGTATAGAGAGCCAAGCAAGGCACCCATCAGCTTACTGGAGTTGCCCACTGTGAAGTGGTTTTGGCCCCAGCAATTAAAGTCTCTGGTGCTGTGAGTGTGACAGTCAGTCTTAATTGTCAGACTGCGAAGTTTCCTTAACACACAAACTATTAAATAATCCTTTTCCACAAGTTGTCTCAAAAGTTAGCTTGCAGGGCCCTGAGTCCCATGGTATATTATATGTCTGGCTTTCTGCAGGTGGCCACTTTTCAGCTGACCTCGTAATTCTGACCTTGTTTCCTGCCTTTTAATGGCTATCTGCTTAGAGGGTTGCAGAAGTGTCAAGACCTTCTCTGAGAACAACTGTCTGCAGATAAGGAATACAAATGTAAGTTTGGCTCTTTCAGGTGGTCATCACTGTGCCTGGATGGAGGATGGGGCTCATTACGTGTCTGGATTCTCCTTCTTTTATAACACACAGACTTGTGTAAACCAAGGAATAGCTCCACCAGGAGGGATTTAATATTTTCCTTTCACACAAAAGGAGCCGGACCTTCATACGTGCTGTTTGTGCTTGAGATGAAGATTTCCACAATTATCAAATGGTTTAAACATATTTGTTTTTATTACAGTCCCCATTGAAACATGTTATATTTAGTGTTCAGCAATGGGAGTTCAGTTTGACAGTCATTTCTCTAATATTTTTTCATCATGGACTTCAAATGAGACCAATATAACTGGCCTTTTCTGAAACCTTGGCGCACATAGGAATTTACATGGGAATTTTAGAACTTTGAAGTCTCATTAAAAGATGAAGACTTAAAACTAATTTGATGTTTTTAAGATCATGATTAAGAGGAAAACCATCACAGGTAGGAATACCTTAACATGATGTTTTTACATTCACATTGTTCTGAGAAAAATGTCAGCTGAACTACTTTGTGCATGGCTGGGTTTAAGTGTATAACTAAAAATTTAAGTGTTAGATTACATCAGTATTGGTGTTTTTCAGATGTGCTTGTAAAGACATCGTTTTAGTATAATCCTTCCTTTAATGCTTTTATGATCATTCCGACATTTAATAAGTCTAAGTGAGGAATTTTTCTTTCTCTGATGTTTTTAACCATCTAGTTGTATGTGAAAATATTTTCAGCACTGCATTGTGTTGAAATGTGTGTATCAATAAATATATAACTACACATACATAAATAAAATCAGCCAAACAAAAGTCTGGCAGGCATTTTTATTTAAGCAGACTTCAAGATTTCTGCAAAATTTCTTTTCCCCTCAGATCATGCTTTGTTACATTATTTGTGCAATTGCCATCTCCTGACTAGTAAGCATAGCCTTCATCACTGCTGATGATGGTACTCAGCTTACTGCCACGCCTACATGTTTTATATTGCTCTGCAGTGTGTTTCCCTCCTTATCGGCATACCTGGTCTGGCTACCTATCCAAACTGCACTTGGCCAGCTAGGTCCCATGCATGGTAGAGTTCTTTAATACCCAGCAAAATAGCTGTAATACAGGACCTCAAACAGGGCATTGTTGGACCTATAATGGAACAGGGTAATAGGACCGGAAGAACAGAGGAAACAAAGCAGTTTTCAGAATCCCTAATTTAAAATTATGTTGCAATGGACAAGTACAAAGCTTCAGACTGAAAAGGGGGCACAGTTTGTCTTTGAGTCATTTCTGAGTGCTTGATATCTCAGTATCATTGGGCCCTTTAGCATCGTTTTTCTTGATATGTGCATCTGTGTGCAAGTAGGCATGTATGTAAGTATACGTGGATGCATGTGAGTATAAAGGTTATTTTTTTATTTTTAATTGTCATATTTTCATATCTTTCTTTTTGATATATGAACTATTGTATGTCTTCCTCAAAAAGAGTGGGAATGAAGCAATTGGTTTTGGTAGTTTGGGGGTTTTTTGACCCATCTTAAGTTTCTGCACATTTCAGGCAATTCTTTTTATTTAGAGTGTAACCAAAGTACTCTCTGGATACTTTAAAGATGCAATGTAAACTTTCTTGGTATGAATCACTGAACAACATTCAGTTTTTCTCTTTCAATTTTTCTAAAAATTCTCCTGGTTTACAAGCCAATTTTTATAGTTTTTGCTTTTTTTCCCATAGTCTCTTTAGATATTGACCCCAGTTTGGCTCCATTTTTTTTTTTTTTCAGTCTCCCAGATTCTGTCATGAGATGGGCCCTTTATAAATTAATAAAGTAATAAAATGAATAAAACTCAATGTAACATTTCTCAGTGATTGCTGTAATGTTAAAAACATCAGATAGCACATTAACTTCATTTGATGTTTTTATAGCTAGATATACTGAGAAAACATCAAATAAGGATACCCTGAATTTCACTTTTTCACTGGGGACAAGAATGTTTTATGTATACTGTCTGTCAAAAATCTGCAATGAAAACTTTGTAACACATACGTGTTATCCATCTGCATAATTTCACATTCTTTTTGGCCTTCTTTCACATTTTCCTTTGTTTTAACTTTTGCATACTTTTTATTTTTGACCCAGTCTATTTTCTTTCCTTCATTATTAAAAATTAAAAACATTTCAGTGAGCCTGTGTGTTCTTCACACTCCTTTTAACATTCTTGAAACTTTGAAAGACTAGATCTTTTCAGGAGGACTAAACCCTCTTTTCCCACATGCTTATACTAGTAAACAAAACAACAAAGGACCATTTCCCATCCTGTGAAATACTGATCATTTAATACCCTATAGTATTAAATGATCAGTATATTTCCTGGCATGATTTTGGCCTGGATCATTGAGAGCTCTCTGACAGTGTTTCAGGATGGTTCAGTTGGTTTCATGGTTTAGAAATTATTTCCAACAGAAAGATTTTAAACTGGGGGGGAGAGGGAGAATTTAAATCTATGGATAGGTATGGATAGATAGTTGTTCTCCTCAGAGCCACTGAAGAATCTTTGCCATCTTGGTTAATAATAAGGAAATACTCAATGGATTTTCTATAGTCAGATCAGCAGTCTTGTCTTCACAGAACCACGGTTTAAATTTCTTTGCTACAAAATGCTGACCTTTGTCAAGGTTTTATTATAGCTTCTAGTAGTTTTGGGAATAAATATATCAACATCTATTATAATAAGTCAAACCACCTTTGAAGCACCTTAAAGAACATCAACAGAAAATCGGAAACATTTTTACATAGCTGCAATATGAAATATATTTTAAATGTTGGGGTTTTAATGAACAGGAAGAAATGCTAGAGGTTAGAATATTTTTTTAAGATAAATAGTTTTTACTTCCTTTTCTTGCAAATTTCTTAACTTTCCTAATAGGAATCTAGGAGAAACAGAGTGATAACATTTTCCAATTTGATTGGAAAATATTCTTGCTAGTGAAAAATTTTCCTTTGCCATTCCAGACTCCATGGTGGCTGTGGGATAGAGTTTGTACATGACTATCATACTTTTTCTTGGCATTGAAATTATATTGCAGTTACTAAGGGTTCTGACTCACATGCCTCTCATATTTAGCAGCAAAATCTTACAGCATATTTAAATAGCTCTCCATCTAATCAGATATTCAAATTACAAGCCTATTTTTAAGGTTAACTTAAGATTCTGGTGACAATTAGTTTTTGATAAATGGGCATATTGTCTGCACATATTTTGTTAAATAAGAGAATAAGGGGGAGAGAGCTCAAGTTCATGAGGGGAAGAAGAGGGGCAAGTACCAATCTCTTCACTCTTGTGACCGTTGATAGGACTCAAGGAAATGGCATGAATTTGTCAGGGAAGGTTTAGGTTTAGGTTGGATGTCAGGTGAAGGTTCTTCACCAGAGGGTGGTTGGACACTGGAACTGGCTCCCAAGGGAAATGGTGACTGCATCAAGTCCAACAGAGTTCAGGAAGTGTTTGGACAATGCTCTCAGGCACAAAGTGTGACTCTTGGGGTATCATGTATAGGGCCAGGAGTTAGACTCGATGATCCTGATGAGGTCCTTCCAACCCAGCTTATTCCATGATTCTATGATTCTATACTTCTATGCTTCTATGACTCTATGACTGTGATTCAATGGTAGTATGGTAAGTGTTGGCTCATCTCAGTTCTTAAGGCTATTTTCTGGAAGACCCATGGCCTATGCCGAATTTCAGCTTCTGAATTAGTTCATGTCAGGGTATGATTTGTGTGGGTAATGTGCTCCAAAGCCCATGTCAAATAAATGGTATGGAAAGACTGTACCAGATTATCCTTCCTTCACCCCATGTGTTTCTCCAGTACTATTCTGCAGGCTCTGAACACTTCAGAACTCCTGCATGCTTTCATAACACACTCCCAGTGACAAAGCATATAAGGATTGATTTCTTCATGTCCAAAACCACCACTCCAATGTCTTGAAACACAATCCCCATGATTTCTGAAATATTTGGAGCATACACATGAGCACAATGCACAATGTACAATGTAAAATCCCCACAATGAATGAAGAGAGTTTGACTGTAGGACTACAGGGACATAACAAGAAGCCCAGAGAAAGAACTCCAAATACTTCAATGTATCCAGATTATAGCACTAATCTCTTAGACCAAGACTAACAGTTGACAAGAGAAGACTGAGAGATATCATCTATCCAGACCTTTGTTGTGATACCACATGCTATCCTTATCTTTAAATTGGAGAGACATGGATTTGATGGATAGACTATTCAGTAGATAGGGAATTGCCTGGATGCACATAGACAGAGAGTTGTGGCTCTATGTCCATTTCGAGGCCTACAATGGGTGGTGTCCCTCAGAACTCTATCCTGGAAATGGTGCTCTGCAATATCTTCAGTGACACAGACAGTGAAATCGAGTACACTTTCAGCAAGTTTGCAGATCACACAAAGCTGAGCAGTGTCAGCTAACACAACCGAAGGGAGGGATGCCATCCAGAGGGACCTGGACAAACTTGAGAAGTGGACCCACAAGAACCTCATGAAGTTCAACAAGATCAGCTCCAAGATCCTGCACCTGGGTTGGGGCAAACCCAGATATGAGTACATACTGGGATAAGAAGTCATTGAGAGGAGGCCTGCAGAGAAGGACTTGTGGATTCTTGTGGATGAAAAGCTGGACATAAGTCACCAGTGTGCACTTTCAGCACAGGCTAAACTCATCTTGGGCTGCATCTAAAGAGAATTGGCCAATAGGCTGAGGGAGGTGATTCTCCCCCTCTACTCTGCCCTTGTAAGACTCCATCTGAAGTACTGCATTCAGTTCTGGGGTCCTCAGCACAAGAAAGACATAGATATGTTCAAGCAGGTCCAGAGGAGGGCCACAGAGATGATCAGAGGGCTGGGACATATCTCCTATGAAGAAGGCTGAGAGAGCTGGGGTTTTTCAGCATGGAAAAGAGAAGGATTATTGTGGCCTTTCAGTACTTATGGGTGACTTAAAAAAATGAGAGAGAGGGACTTTTTATAGAGGTAGATAGTGACAGAACAAGGGACACTTGTTTTAAACTGAGAGATGGTCAGGTTTAGATTAGGTTTTAGGATGAGATTCTTTTCTTAGGGGGTAGTGAAACACCGAAACAGATTGCCCAGATAGGTTGTGGATGCCTCATTACTGGAAATGTTCAAGGCCTGGCTGGGTGAGGCTCTGAGCTACCTGGTCAATTGAAAGGTGTCCCAGCCCATAACAGATGGGTTGGAACTAGATGATCTTTAAGGTCCCTTCCAGTCCAAACTATTCTGAGATTCTATAACTAAAATCTGTCCTTCTTATATTTTGATGCATAAACATAGCCATATCTCTTCAATCACTTCTTCTCTAAAACATTAACATTAAGGAGGAAGACCAGCTATCTGTCATAATGTCTTCAGTCCCTACAATTTATCTAATATTCTACATGTGTCAGGTATTTCAGGTAAATATGTTTTTCAAGCTAATATAAAGAAATGTACTTTTGGCAAACACAGCCAACGGTTTCTTAAAAATTGTAACTCTCTTTTCCATCTAGGTGGATAATTGAATTGAAAAAATCCCAAATATCTACCCATAATCTTAAAACACTTGATGAAGTCCACTGAAAATAAAGTTATTAGACGTGTTTTAGTTAATATATCTATGTTTACACATCTCATAAATAAAACTAGGTAAGTTCTTTTCATGAGATCTACATAGATCATAAAGAAATGAAAGCTTTCATATTTTGACAGTAGTCACCTCTTGCTGATCACTGAGAACCTTCTGTCAGTCAGCACAGCTGACAAAAGATTACATGCTCAGATATCACAGAATCACAGAATATGCTGAGGTGGAAGGAACCCACATGGATCATCACATCCAACTCCTGACCCTGCAGAGGATCATCCCCAAGAGTCACACCATGTGACCGAGAGTATCATCCAAATACTTCTTTAACTCTGGCAGACTTGATGCCAAGACCACTTCCCTAGGGAGCCTGTTCCAGTGCCCAACAACCCTCTGGGTCTAAGAACCTTTTTCTAATAACCAACCAACTTCTAATAACCAACTTCAGGCCATTCTCTCAGGTTCTGTCACTGATCACCACAGAGAAAAGATTGGTGTCTGGCCCTCCTCTTCCTCTCATAAGGAAGTAGTAACTGCATGACCAAGGCTGAACAGACCAAGTGCACTCAGCTGTTTCTAAAATGGCTTCCCCTCAAGGCTCATCTCCATCTTCATTGCCCTCCTTTGGACACTCTCTAACAGCTTTGTGTCTCTCTTGCATTGCAGTGCCCAAAATTGCACAAAATATCCAAGATAAGGCTGCTCCACCGCAGAGCAGAGCAGGACAATCCCCTACCTTGACTGGCTGGTGATGCTTTGCCTGATGCCCTCCCAGGACATGGCTGGCCCTCCTGGCTGCGAGGGCACTGCTGACTCATATTCTACTTGCCACTGTTCAGGACCCCAAGCCCCTTTTTGCTGCACTGCTTTCCAGCATCTCATTCCCCAGTCTATACGAACATGCTTTCTGTGGATCTAAATGTTTAAGAGTCTTACTTATTCAGACCATTAGTTCAAAACTGTTTTTAAATAGTTTTCCGTCTCTGCACTTTCTCCACTGCTAAGCAAATACATGCAGATATCTGGCCACCATAGTGAGAACTATTTTCAAAACTTTTGAAAGTCAATCTCTCCTTTAGAAAAGTAAAATTAGTCAAGTTTTGTCTTCAGATCTGCTTTATAGAGCTTTTCATTTTATTGTGAACCTTTCCTGTATCTAATCTAGCTTTGCAAGAAGACATGATGTTTCATAACTGTTGTTTTGGGGCTCTTTGCAACTATGCTAGATGTTGCTGCTTTGATTTCACCAAAATCGTGTTTGGAAGATTTACCTTGAAATCATTACAGCCAAAGATTTCATTATTTAAGGGAAAACAGAGACTGAGGAACAATTTATAAGCCTGTCTGTTCCCTAACTGTTCTTTCAGCGTTGTCCCAAAGGTTAAGTTCCAATATACTGGGTAGCATGAAAATGATATTTACATTCTCTATTATTTTTAATTAATCATTTTGTTAGAGAGTGGAATTTATATGCAACTCAGGAATAACAATACTGTGTACATTAGCTAAGGCAAAATGAAGCCAAATACATATTTATGTTTTTTGCCTTTTTTTTTTTTTAATTGGATAGTTGCCAGAGTAGTAGATACCAATGCTTAACAGTGAAACTGTGTTTTTTTGTTGGAATAAGTTTTTTTAATTCAGCCAAAATTGCTTTTTTAAAAGGTGTATTCAAAGGAAAAAAAGAATTAACCAGGGAGTAATGTGAGGTGAAGTCATAATTTCAAAGCTCTTTGGGAGTTTGGATATAGATGAAATATTAAAGACCTGGATGAGACAAGAAGCCAGAGGTTTTACTACCTGTAAGAATATATTTCTCTATTTTTACAAAAACTTATTTGAGTGTGAGTAAAAATGGATTCAGATTGGCTTTATAGACATTCAGTAACGACAACTGTACACAACTGATCACACACATCTGGATTTTCTCTATAGAACAAAAAGCACCACAGTGTGTAACAACATTCGAAGGCTTAAAAGAACCTGAAAACTGGAGAGTTTAAGGTCATGAACAGTTCATTATAACTGCAGTCATTACTCTCTTTTCTGTTTGTTTTTTTTTCTTTTTCCACCTTCTCACTTCTAATCCTTTTGCTGATCTTCCTTCCTTTTACTGTGTGCTTTCTAGAAGTACTCATTATTGTTGTTTAATGTGTTAACAAATATTAATAGGTATCTCAATGGTAAACTACAAGGCAGGAGAGAGCACAGACAAGTAAGATTTACGCACCTCATTTTAAGAAAAATATAATAGAAAAATATAATAAAATTAATGAGTAGAGGTTGATTTTTCTGCCAGTGTGAAGCTGAGTAATCATGCCACCCATGGGATCCAAAAGGTATCTTGATTGTGAAATAATGCCTTCAGCCTTTGACTTTCTATTGCAATATATAATAATGTGTCCTTAGAGCACAGAACACAATGTCTGTTTTCTCAGAGCATGTAGTATCCATTTTGTGCTAATCAGGACACAGTACAGATTTTTTTGGTCTGCAGGGAGTATGATGACCTGGAGAGTATCTGCATCAGATATAGTGGGGGAGGAGAGAAGATAATTTTTACTTTGGCAGACACAATGTGATGAACAGAGTAGGGAATTGCTAAAGAGAAAAGATATCTGTATGTTTGCACAGGAGTTTAGCTTAGATGGTGTGGAACTCCACTTAAAATAATGTCTGTCACAAAATATGGAAGAAAAGAGGAAAGGTTAGGACTGTGCACACTGGTGATAACCAGACAGAGATTCAGGTGAAAGAAGGCAAGAGTGGAGAATGGTACAATTAGTGTATAGACCTTTAATATCATTGAGTTCAACCATTAACCTAGCACTGCCAACTTCACCTCTAAACGATATACCCAAGTGCCACATCTAAATGTCTTTTAAAAATCTACAGGGCTGATGAGTCCACCACTTCCTTGGACAGTCCGTTCCAGTGGTTGACAACCCTTTTGGTGAAGAAATTTTTCCTAATATCCAATCTAAACTTTCCCTGGTGCAACTGGAAGCCATTTCCTCTTGTTACTTGCTTGCTATTTGAGAAAAGAGACCAACCTCTACCTGACTACACCTTCCTTTCAGGTAGTTGTAGAGAAATCAGGTTCGCCCTGAGTCCCCTTTTCTCCAGACTGACTAACTCCCATTCCCTCAGCTGTTTCTCATGGGTCTCCAGACCCTACTCCAGCTTCATTACCCTTTACTGGACATGCTCCAGTGCCTCCATGTCTCTCTTGGACTGAAGGGCCCAGAACTGAACACAAGATCAAGGTGCAGTCTCACCAGTGCTGAGTACAGTGGGCAATCATTTCACTAGTCCTGATGGCCACCCCATGGGGATTTATCCATGCCAGGATGCCACTGGCCTTTTTACCACTGGCACACTACTGCCTCATGTTCAGCTGGCTCTTGAGCACCCTCCCTGGGCCCTTTTCCTCTGGGCAGTTTTCTAGCCACTCTGTTTCAAGACTGTAGTGCTGCATGAGGTTGTTGTGACCCAAGTGTGAGACCTGGAACTTTGGCTTCTATAACCTCACACAACTGGCCTCAGCCGATCTATCCAGCCTGTTCATACGCCTCTGCAGAGCCTTCCTACCCTCCAGCAGATCAACATTTGTGCCCAGCTTGGTGTCATCTGCACACTGACTGTGTGGGCACTCAATCACCTCATCAATTACAATTATATGTCAATTACTTTGAAAATGAAAACTTGTTGTTGCACTTTATCTCACCAGTATTCTTAAAATCCTTTACTTTTGCGCCTTCGCCTCCCTCTTTGTTGTAAAAATGGCGACTCTACCTGTTTTACTGGAATTTCTCTAGACTTTGCAGTAGTCGCCTAACAATGGATCTCCTCCAAACCAGAGGATGTCACCCTTTCCAGTAACATTAAGTCCTGTATAGAAGTTTAAATCTTGGAACAATCTGGGAAATTGAGGCATTCTTCCTGCCTTCCCCTCCCCTTTTTTTTTCCTTTTTTGATTACGAGAATAATCCTTCAAAGAAAACCTGAAGTTGCACCCCTCATTACAAATAAAAGTACATTAAACATAAACTCTAACATTTGAAACAGCAAGATTGCACTTCCATTGTATAATCGTTACACAAAGGGCCAATAATCACTTGGTTCAAAAGAGATAATGCAGCATAATATAAGTAGTAGTTTAAGCAATTATCTGGTAGAACAGTTAATCATCACCCTCAGTTCACAGCCTTTTGTTTCTCAGGAATACACATGTCAGATTGTAATTAAATGCATTCACACTATTCAGCCCTGTGCAGGCTGCCTGGGTGAACAGCGGAACCAAGCTGGAAAACACAATACAGACAAGTTTAGACACAGCTTTTATGGCTATGTCTGCCTGGCATGGGGTCTTTGCTCACAAATTTGTTATGTAAGGGTGAAACCACATGGCAACAAATTATTTATTAAAGAACATAATTTATAGTAAAAACAATGGCTATGGAAAATTTATTTTCACAGTGTTTTTTATAATGTCAAAGCATTTTTTACGGCATGGATTATCTGTCTGGAGTAAATATTCTTATTCTGAAACTAAAAGCTTTTGAAAATATGGAGACTAATTCAAAATTGGCCTTGAAAAATAAACTTCAAGGGACACACACTCCCACACAGAAAAAAAAAATCACCAAAACAACACAACTACAAAACTCCTTAAGGCAGACATTTTTCCAAAGTAGATCTGCAGATACAGTTGCAGTTTTTACGGCACTCTGTGGCTGATTGAGATAAGAGCAACTAGAGTGTGAAGCAATTTGCATTTGTACACTGTGATCCGTGAGAGACAAGAAAGGGGATGGGGAGGGGAGGCACCTTTCTTCTTTTGAAATGTGGTTATTCCATAGCTTTCCTGAGACACAGTTCCAACCTCTAATGAAGACAGCTGAGGCATCTGTAACACATCTTAGTCCTCACCATCGGCTGATTGTAATTATGGTTTCAACAGATGGCAACAACTGATTCCCGCAGACAGACAGAAGTGTTCTAGCCTGTGAGACAGCTGTGTTGTAGCTGTGCACTCTCAGCTAAAACACAGACCTTTACAGTTTTCCAGGCTGCACACATAAAGCTGTCTTAGACAGATGAACAGCAAGCTTGAGGTTTTGCCTAATCCATATCTGAAGTGCCAAACTACGTTTAATCTTATAAATGTAAATTATCTGTGTACAGTAGAAGACTGCTTGCTAGCAATATAGGCACCAACTTAATTTCTCAACTGGTGGTAGAATACCAAACCAAAACCCTACTTGTACAGCTCTAGTTGAGCGTTGTGTATATTTTAATGCATAAATTGATTTTTACTGGCCTAGGACTTATCCTATTGATCTTATATTTCCTGCTATATTTCACACAATGTTGGTTATAGCTTTTTAATCCAGCTAATCATGTAGTTATATTTAATTTAGTAGTATCTTCTAAAAAAATGAAAACATAAATTTAAAAGTACAGGTGGAAAAAAATACCCCAACTCCTCCTAGCTTCCTGTATTCAATCAAAATAGATAAATATTTGATTTTTTTTTTTTTCCAGTGAGCTCAGGCATATGCAATGTGTATGAACATCTGTAGCACTTTTTTTTGTTTGTTTCATAAAGATCTTTCTCTAATCTTCTGTCCCATCTTCAACAGGAATCTGCAAGCACTGGTCACAGAGGTACCTCAACAGAAACATATACTTTCTATAGTCTATGGCAGTCTCATGATCCGATAGAAAAACCAAAAAACATAGAAAGCTTTTACAGGCATGCAGCAAGGATTGCAGATGTCATAGTGCAGTCAGAGTACAGACATTTGCTACATTTATAAAAAGCTGTGAATCTCATGACAACCTTACCATTCCCTGGCACAATGTAGTGCTTAAACAAAGCATTACTTAGCAGTGTTTTTTTTCCACTTGAGAGTGAATTAAATAACTTTTAATCTAAAATTGACTCTTTCAGCAAGTAGCCAGTTTTGATTTTAGCAATTTGAGAAAAAGCAAAATAAAATGCAAATGAATAATTGATGATGAAATAAGGAT
This sequence comes from Formicarius rufipectus, assembly GCA_013399695.1. NCBI lineage: Eukaryota > Metazoa > Chordata > Aves > Passeriformes > Formicariidae > Formicarius > Formicarius rufipectus. Next base: position 45,302 of record VXAU01001244.1, on the reverse strand, counting down.
GACAAGCTACTTGGTAGGCAAATGTAATGAAACTGCAAAGAAATAGAGCCTGCAAATCTGTCTTGTTAGGTAACATATTATGTTATACACACTGAACTTCTGTAGTCTATTTAAATATTAACCCTTCAGATGTTTTCAAGTTTCCCAAGAGCTTAATCATAGGTTTTGCTGGTTCATTAAACTACTTCTGTTTAACATCTTAGACACTGGCTTGGCTTGTCTCACTTCTCATTTCTGACTTCTGCTTACTTTGGAGTGAAGGAAGAGAGCATGATGAGGAAGGAGTATGTTGGATAGTTCAGTGTTCTGTGATTAATGTTATACAACAGGATGAATGAGAATGGAATTCTAAAACAGAGAGAGTAACTAAAAAATTAAACCAGTTGGAAAAGTTAGGGTCCATTTTC
>VXAU01001244.1:22203-44862 GCA_013399695.1 Formicarius rufipectus | reverse complement strand
AAAAAAAAAAAAAAGGCTTTATTTAGAAAGAAAACTACCAAAGGTTTAAAGGGCTCTTGCTTTACCAGCTTCAGGGGCAAATGTAATGTTTCCCAATGTATCAGTCACTGCTTAGTTACAGGGAGACTGCCACATTTTTATGTTCACGTCCTATAAAAGAGAAGTTCATTCTCCCCTTCTAATAGCTAATCCCATGGCCAATAAAAGTAGAGTCACCCCACTGAACTGAAAGTGTATCAAAACTTTGTAACTGTACTTCTACTGCATACTGAATCCAAAACACAGCACTGTACTGGCTACTAAAAAGAAAGTTAACTCTATCCCAACCAAAACCAAGACAATTCTCAATATAAAACTTCAGGTGGCCTGAAGATGTTTGTGGTTTGTATACATTTTCAAAAGAAATATTTGCAAAATGCATTTTCCAGGAAACAAAACGCCCAAAGTCAGAGGGTAGTGGGGCTACCTTCTTCCCAGAAATATAATCAACTTAATAGAAACTCTACCTCAGAGCTCAAAGGGTAAATTATACGAGAACATTAACTTCCCTGTATGTGGATGTTGACCAACTTTCTTCCTGAAAATCAATCTGATTCTGGAAAGTGCTGAATGGCTTTATCTCTTTGAAGGATTGTATATTGTGGGCTGGACATTTTATTCAAAAGCACCAGCAGTTCAGCTTGACTTGAATACTCTTAGACCTAAATCCAGTAGAATTTGCAAAAGTATATCCAATGTTATTTAAATTTTTTTAATTTGTCATAATTATTCCTCTTATTTTATTCTTCTCATTGAACTTATTTAAAGTTCCGCACGGTCAGGTATACATCTACAGCACTCAGACTTTTGAAATGTTCCCATTTGATTCCTAGAAAATGTTGTTTCTCAGCCCATATTTTAAAAAGCTTGAATTTAAAAAGTGATTCTGCCAGCTGATAGTTTAAAAGAATTTTCAGAACTCCTATCAACATTAGCTCTTATATTGCCAGTGAAAAAGGAGGCTGCATGTTTTAGATTTGTGGGGGAGCACCTTTATAAATCCACAGATCTTACATAATCCAGGCCCCTTGTGTGTTTGCTCACACACAGAGATAGGTTCATTAAGCAAAACCAGGGTTTGCAGCTACTGCATATAGCAGGTAATAGAAACATAATAACCTGACAAAAAATTTTACTTCTTTCTCAATCTACCATATGCCTTAATAAATATCTGTTGCTTTTTGAATAACTCATGGTTGTCCTCTAAGATATGCATCTAATGTCCACATTAGCATTAGTAGGACTCACATGTATATGAGAGAGGTTGTTGAACTGTGTGATATGTTATTTGTTTTATAAAGTTTGGAGTTCAAAAGTTGGCCTTAATGAGGCAAACAAGCTATGCTTGCTTTTCTATTCTTATTAAATGTAGCCCTTGTATAAAGTGCTTTCTTCAATCATTTTAGAGAAGCTGTTTAAAGTAAATACCATGCTAATAATGTAACCCTAGGTGATTGGGACATCCGAACATTTTAAACTGTTGATTAAATTAGTAAGGGGTAGAAAGAATTTTTAAGAATATGAGCTCATATTCATTATAGTAAAAATTATTAAAACATTGGGATATCACCAAGGTAAAAATTATTATCTTTGTAAAGCAAAGTTAATTTGTAATAAACAAGCTCTTGATCATTAATTCTTTCCACTGTACATCATTCTCTGCATTGTTCAAATTTAATATGCTCTGCAATAAAGCCCAAAAAGAAAGTTAAAAAAAAAATTATTTTTTTTCTATACATTTCACCTTGCATTAAATAGATAACTGGATAGTTACAGCAGGAAATAAAAGAAGAAATATTGAGCAGACAATGTCTTTGTAAAATCTTTTCATCTAAGAAATAGCAGAAGACATGGATGACAGTGATGAGGGGAGGATGTTATTGTTATTCTCACTGTTTTGATGTCATTACTATGTTATTTCCATTGTTCTGACATAATCACTTGTTTGTTCTAATTGTACCAATCTCAACAGGATGGTATTTGTGTCATTCATCAGCATGAATAAATAACTTATGTTTTACTGTGTAATTCATACATGTCAAATATGCATAGAGTAGGCTTTAACATACAGTAAAGCTTTAGCACCTCATAACATTCGATGTTATCCATTATCCTATTGCAGAAAATCTTTTTTATTTTAAATTGTATTTGACAGATAGATGCACTCAGATGTAGATAATTAGGTATACATGAAATCTGTGGGCATTGCCTGTCATGGGATGAACCTTTTCTTATACAAGAACTACATTATTCTACTTTTACCAAGATTTTAGCACACTATTTTCAGGCTGAAGCATTACTTCTACTCATTGTCTGTGGATCCTTGAAAGCAGCAGATCTGTGGGAAATGTGGGGAGGGTGTGGGCATAAGTGTAAAATTGTTTTTTTGTACTAGCTCTTTTACATGCAAGACCCTTCCTGCTATTCTTATTCAAGCTATGTATTTTGGGATGCTGTGCTATCTATTGAGCAGTGTGCCTGTTGGTCTATTTAGATATATAGATGGGCAATTGGTGCCCTGAATTAAAAGATTTGCATTGCTTCAGAATTGCTGGCATAAGGTATAAACCCAAAACCTAAAATAGAGAGGAACGTTTTTCACACATGCTTCTCTGTAAATTTTCTACCTCTGCCCGACAGACACTGTAACTACTGGAAATAAAGTATAATGCACTATATCACAGCTGTGTGTCTTTCTGAGCATTTGTGTGTGTGTATACCTGCATTTTCTTATTCTCCCTCTCTCCATATTGTCTGCATAGTGAGACATAGGCTCTACCTGAGCGACCGTCTCTTTCTTTTTGTATACATGTATTTATCAAAAAACAAATATTCACATGTTTTAATCCCATCATAAAATTTTATATCTCAATGATATTATTTCACTTATGGCCCCTCTACTAAAAATTTTGTTATAGAATAAGTGAAAACAGAAAAGATGGTGAAAGCTCCGGTGTATTTCAAATACAGAAATCTCCAACAACAAGGCAGAAAATGCAGTTTTAGTTTATAGTGGTCTTTTTAGTAGATGTATACTAGCAATTAATTTGATCTATAGTCTAAGCAGCATTTTATAATTAATTTCTCAGCATTTACCACATACAAGCCATCACTTTAGAGTGCTATGTCATTAACAAAATCCCATTTTTTCATAGAGAATAGGCATACTGATCTACATTTTCCCATGCCGCCTAGCCAGAATGGACTCGAGGGATATTATCTTATTCAGAAAGAACCTTTCAAGGTTGAATAAAAGAAATGGTGCAGGGTCCCTGGGAGAGGGAAGTGATCATCATTTTCACCTTCAACTCTTCTTTGATGTGGCAGAGTCAATTTTTAATCAGCAGCCATCAGACTGGGCTTCATTTCGCCTTACAAAGTCCTATTACTCTGCCACTTTCTGGAAGGAGGTGATAAGGACAATGCTCTTCTTTTTCTCTTCATAGAGCCCTGCATATGATGAGTCCCTTTGGAGAGGTTTGATAAAAAAAAAAAATAAAAAAAATGAGTGAGTACGTAGGGATAAAGGTCACCTCTCAGCCAGAATTAACTCTTCAAGACAACAAACTTTTGATTCCACTGTATTTGTCTTTAGCAATTCTTCTGTATTCTTCTGTATGTAGTTTTTATGGTCAGCAATAACAAGACAAGAGTTAATCCCCATGAAGCTTTTGATCTAAATGCTACTTCAGATTATTGGCTTCNGGATAAATGACAGAAGGGGTATTCCCTACAATCACTGAAATTAAAAAAAAAAAAAAATCCCCCCCTCTGGAGGTGTTTTTTATGTTAAATAAACCTAAATTATTTTTTAAACTATGCATTCATGCAGAAAAAACCTCTATAATCTCTTAGTATCATTTATTGTAGTCAGCAGTCTTAATTGCCTCCCTGAAATGGATCAGAGTTCTGGGAATTACACAGGAAAATGATGTTACCACTCTCCAGTCCTCACATTCCTTGATATAATCTCATTAAAAATATCAAGCCTCTAGGTGAGGGAATACATATGGATGCTAAATGCATTTTAAACAGGAGCACCTAAACTGATGACCTAGTTATTACAGAACAAAGCAGCTGAAGATGAATTTTAATGCTCAAGTAAAGCAGTTTTCTTTTTTGGTTATTACTATAATTATTAACATGTTTTTGGGCTGAATTTTCTTATTATACCAGGAAAAAAACCCAATATAATTTTGAACCAACCAAAACAGTGAAATAACATTTTTGGCATAACATAAACTTTTCTTTTCCTGTAGACCACACAAGTTTAAAAAAAAAAAAAATAACTCAGTATAGGCACAATAGTTTTATTAGCTATGGTTACCGCAAAGAGATGGGAAAAGAAGCATGCCGTGTTGCAATTTTTTGTTTCAAAAATGCTGTGTTTAAAAAAAAAAAAAATAGAAAAAAATCTCTAGAGAAAACAGACTTATCTCTCTCAGGCAAATAAGTGGCAAGGGAAGGGGGAGTTATGCTGAATTCCATACATGAAATAAATAGATTTTAGAGAATTGGGTTTCCTTTTATAAATTTCATATAATTCTGCAAGGGTATAGAACCTGAAATATCATATATACTTTGTGATCTGTTGTGTTGCAATAAAAAAATCATTTTTCCTTTGGTGGAGATTAATAGAGGCAGTATGTGGACTGGCCTTCAAAGCAAGTAGTTTAAAAATATCTGAAATATTTGTATTATCAGTGTTATCAGGTCAGCTGTGTGTGAGTCCCATGCATTATGCCCAAGACACAGAGCAATATAAATTAATTTGATGAAAAGAATGACTACTATGTGACACATTGTGTTGGAAACAAATGGTCATAAGCACTTTCTCAGTGACTGAATTAAATTAAAAATAAAAAAAAAGGCAGTAACCTAATTGCATGTGAGGCTGTATTATTGTTTGCATACTGATAAACTCAGACTTCAGAGGTTTTAAATCAAGTGCTGAAATTTATTTTTCAGAAAAAAATCCCCAAAAATAATAATAAAAGCTTTTTATAAAAAAAATTATTTTTCTTAAAAAATTACCCCCCCCCCCCTTCTTTAGTAGTGTCATTAGTTTGTCATCAGAAATGGCCTGCTTGGGGGATTGGTGACACAAGATAGCGAATTTCATGTCATGGCTGCCAGTTCAGATATGTCATGTGTACATGAGAATAATTATCCTCTGATGTTTGTTGAGTGACTTGTGTTATAAGTAGCAGTATCAAAAGGAGTGATAGTGGGCACTGTAGTGGAAGTCTTATCAGAGAAGACTAAGAATTACATGAGAAAGAACACTGAATTTCTGTTTTTCTTTCAGGAACTATTCCTCTCAGATAGGCTGTTTGCAGAATCTTCCAGATTACATCTTGGAGAGGATCTTTTGGTTATTAGTATCATAACTAAACAGTGACAAGACTTCTCTCACATGAGAATTCCAAATAGTCTTTCACTTAGTCTAAAAAAAGAAGGGTCAAACTTGACCTGAATTGAATGGATCAGTCCTTTTTATTCTCTCTAGGCCTATTAAGTTGTGTGAATATTTTGCTGCACTTTTACATGGCCAGATCCCATCCTGTGCTTGGATAAAGCAAATGGAGGGCAGGGAGGGACTTCAGACAGAACCACCTGAGAGGAATTAGCTATGGCAATCATACAAGTTGTGATGATAACTTCACTCTAGCACTTGGCTACCTGGGCATTTTTTTTTAACCTTTAGGGTTTACTGTGGCCATATATTTTAATTGTTAATTTAAAAATCCAAGGACTACAAATAGAGAGTATTGATAAAAACTTGTTAAAGATAAAGCTCAAGAGACTTGCAAAAAGGTAAACTTTTGATATAACATTCCTCATATATAATCTTGTGATTTTGAGTTTCTCTCATGATTTCCTCTCAGAAACATAGCTCAGTGGGATCTGAGGCTGAGGGCAAGACTCATATCCTCAGTGGGTGACTTGGTGCGGTTCAGATCAAACAAAAGCTAATTTAGGCAGCTGTTTAAGCTTTGCAACCCCTAGAGTTGGCATACCTCTGGTCATTAAGCTACATTCTGCTCATGAATCTCAGACCATTATTTGGTACAGACTGTCTGCAATGCATGCTTTGCTCTTGAGACTTGTTGCCTACTGCTATGCCTGCCCATGTCAAATCTGCAGACCCAAACTTATGTTCTTGAAAGGCATTGACAGGGTGTAGGAGACAGAGACAAATGTGGTGCTCACTCTCAGGCACTCTTCAGGTTCCAGCTTTCTCACTTAATATAAACTATTTTAATATTTAGTCTAAAGGAGATCTAAACCTGATTTAATTTGTTGTCCAAGTCTCTAGGTACAACACAATATTTCTACTCTTGTATCACTGAAAAAAGTACTGTTCTGTTCTATCATCAGACAAAACTATATACGGAGATGCTCACACATTTCCTCCACACATTTCAGTCAAAATTCAACTGGTTAAATTTTAGAAATTACTTAGTTGATTTAGAATATTTTGATTTAAATACATTAGTAAACTATTCCAAGAATATGAAGTGGCAGAACAATGTGTGGTAAGCTATAGTGAAGTCATAAGTCAGAAAAGTTATAAGCTTTCTCAGATGGCACAGATGCAGCAAGAAATGTATATTTATCCACAACTGGACAGACTTGAAAATATATTAGAAGAAAGTAAGAACAACTGAGGTACCTACTAATCTCAGGAGGGAGATAAATTTCTAGGCTGTGTATAGGGCTGTCATTTAATGCTCATTTAATATAAAGTGATAAACTCTGAGCATTAACAAAAACATTAATACTGCTCTCAGGAATATGCAACGAAGTGTCTATTGTGCACTTTGAAGTTGTAAACCTTTTCAAACAAAGTTTACATAAAAGTCAAGGCTTATGTTACAAGAATGTTGCTCATGTTGAAGAGTACTTGAGCATGTATACAACAGTTTACATTCATGTGTAAACCTGAATGATAGGATCACATACTTAAATCACCTTCAGTGGCCTCATTTTATCTGTTGTCCAAGACTATCCTTTGCAATGAACTTCTTCATCATTTTTATTCTCACTGTTGTTGGTTGACCATAGACCTTACTGAATGCACACTGACCACATTCTATTCTGAGCACACAAAGCCTGAGATCCATAGTAATTTTTCTGTGGCTATTCATTAGTGTTGCATATGTATAATTCAAAATATTAGCCAATGGGTTTCTGTAATCAGAAGTGATAAGCTGTTCTACTATTAGGGAATTCACTATAGGGTGACTTCATCTATTTTGGTCAAAGAGAGATGTACCAAATTATCTGAAAATGTGAGAAAAAGAAATTAAAATCAGAAATACATGATAATTTTAGAAGACCAGTTTGAGACCTCAGAACCTGAGTTTTGAGGCTCTCTACCATTACATTGCACTTTGTGCACATGGTACACAGACCCTCAAGTTAATCAGTCCTGTAGATCTTGTTGTTTTGTAGATCACATTGTTTTTCTCCACAAAATGAAGAATACATATTTATGGATCACCTTCTGAGTACTTGGTTCAATTAATTTCACTAACATTGCCTGTCAACTTGAAACCTTTTCCTCTTGTCCGTGGCAATTTTGAAAGAGAGGCAGGGTCAACACCAAACTCACGAAAGCATTCAGCTACTATTGCCATGGTTGAACACTTTCTTCCTTTCTTACTGGTGCTACTGGGTTTTTTTTAAGAACCAAATGGATTAGAGCTATTATACCATTTGATGGTGTTATGCACTTACTGGAACACTTTGTTTCAAAGGGAGGTATCTGTTGCTTTGTCTGAAGGTGCTCACCATTCTACACTTCAATGTCACCAACTAAGACCTTTCTATGTCCCAGGATGTTCACTTCCAGGCATTTCTCTGATGTCCAGGATCCTATTCAGATTCCATGAACTTTTCTCCTGTAAGGATCTTCACTTTCTTATTTAAGTCTCCTGTATTTTATTTTGGTTTGGTTTGGTTTGGTTTTTGGTTTTTTGTTTTGTTTTGTTTTTGTTTGGGTTTTGTTTGTTTGTTTGTTTTATTTTGGTTTGGGTTTTTTTGTTGCTCCCCTCCCCCACACACACACCCCGCTGCAACCAGTTCTTCCTTTTGTAAACCCATCCTTTTGATTCCTAGACCATGGATTTTCTGGGACAAATAGTCTATGTGTAGTAATGTATTACATCATCAGCCTCCCAATGGATAATTCTTCTGTCTCTTTATTAACTGGAGGATTCAGAATGTGCTGCTTTTGATTGGCAAGGTGAACTGTTTTCAAAGTTTACAATCACCATGTGCCAGTTGAAACTAATAAGTGATAAGTTTCTCCAAAAGTGTCAAAATGCCAGACTTCACTTTGGAGCATTGTCTGGTTCCTCCCTGTTTCCATACATCCAACTGTCTTCCTCTTGCTAGCATTCAGTTTTAACTCTTTTTTCACCTATGACACAGTGCATGCTAATTTTTCAGACTTTTGTACATTTTTGAAGTTTGGAAAGGTTTTCCTGGAGACAGTAATATTTAAATCCCACTGAATGCAATGCCTTTGGGCTAAAGGAAAAAAAAACCAAAACCAAAACCAACCAAAAAAAAAAAAAAATAGAAGCTTTCCTATAATTTTTTGTAACATCAGAGACATCAAAACTGTTAGAATGATATCCAGGCAGTTCAATATCATCAGGTTTGCACAGAAGAAAACTCAAACTACCAATTAGCCATAATACTAGGTGTTCATGATGGTCAGCCTGTATGCCTCAAGGGAAGACAACAGTAAAAGAGGTCCCTTTTAGCAGATATAAGACAAATTAGAACCTGAAGGACTAACTAAATAATAGCAATAACAGAGTTCCTCACAATATATCTCATAATTATTACTTTGAGACTTCTCTCACTTCTCTGTGATTCTGTACATTTTTCCAAAGTTTATTTGGTATAATTTCTAAATTAGGGGATATTTATCTCTCTTCCTGTCAGGATCACTTCCATATTCATAAGCAGCGAAGTCCAATGTAAGTTAAGATTCAAGGACAGAGAAGATCTCTCAGAGGCAGCCCTTTGATTTTTATCTGATTGTTAACTCCATTTTTTCCAGACAAAAATAAAAATATTAACTTGGTTAGTTTTCTTTGTTTTTTGTTTGGTTTGGTTTTCTGGGAAAAAAAAAGGGAAATAAATTGTTAATATTTGTTTAAGAAGATTGAATGGATTCCATATTTAGACAATTTGCCTTTTTAGCACTTTTGTTGACTATATTCCTGCCTGAGTTTGAGATATGCCAGATCTTAATGACAGCAGTTTCACAGTGCAGGGCTAGTTGCATTTCCCTGTTCTGAATACCTTAGGTTAATCTCAGATTTACAGTATCTTCAGTTCCCAGTGGAAATACCTTTCAATAATGCAACAGAATATGTGTTGTTAAAATTGTAATTCCTAATTGTACATAGTTTTTCTCATACATTACATTTGTTTTCATCACTGTTTTCATATCTTGTCAAGGATGCTTCAGAAAAGAGAATTTTTGGACATATTTTGACATCTTCCCATTCTTAGAAATGTTCAGGGCCCGGCTGGATGGGCACCCAATCAACCTGCTCACGTTAGGAAGTTTGGAGCTAGATGATTTTTAAGGTGCCTTACAATCCAAACCATTCTATGATTCTGTGATCAAAAGTTTATTTCTTCATATTACATTTTTAATTAAAACTTGATGAGTGTCTGGTTTTGTGCAGGTCATCTTATCAAAATTTCTTCTAGCAAGCTTCTCCGAACTGCCAAGTATAAATTGATTTTAGTGCATTTAGTGCATTCATTAGATACTAATTTGAGTGGTTGCATCTTGTATTTTCATGACTAAAAGTTATTAATATATCAAAATAATCTTAAAACTTAAAATTCATTATGACACACATGTAAATTCTGAAATGTTACCATATTTGCATGAATACCTTATATTGTGGATTTGAAGAAAATGAATAATTTTATAATGAAAGTACCCATATGTCTCAAAAACATTAGGAACTCGGTCTGAATGACAAAAAATTTGGCAGTACTTTAACCACTATGTAATTTTTTTATTGTACTAGTACTTGTTGCTTGCAGATCTGAAGGATTTTTGCCTAACTCATTAACCTTCCCCCTCGGAGGAATTGTGGGATTTAGATCAAGAGATAGATAGCTTTCTACACAGTAAAAAAAAACCCAAAAAACCAAAAAAACAAACAAACAAAAAAAACCCCACAACAACAACAACAAAAAAAACCCAGTACATTATTTTCTTCAAAATCCTGAATATGAATAAATGACACTGTAAGAAACTGAGCCATGCCCTTCTAAAGATTTAGAAGACTATTGTTAAGTACCTGGAAAGGAAAAGAGCCAGTCAGTAATGAACATTCAGACAGGATGCTACTTTTGGAAGGGTAGAAAGCTAGTAATCAGGCTTCCTTTCTGTCATATATAAATTTTGAAATAATAAATAGCTACATAAGGAGCTATTTTTTCTTTTTAAGTACTTTTTAGAAGGACAAAAATAGAGGGTTTAGTTTATTATTATGTAAATATTTTAGATTAAAATATCCTATTATAATGCAAATGTATGCAATTGTTTCTTCCTGCATGATAACTTTCGCAAAGGCAACTCATGGAGCAAAATAAGGTTCTCCAGTTTGGCTTTCATGAAGACAGTCAGTCAGCCAGTCAGTCAGTGAACTTCTGCCTCTAGAAAACAGTCAGAGCAAGTAGAGATGTCAGGTGGAGTGTTCCTTAAGTTGTCTGATGACCTCCATGCTCCTGAGTAAAAGTCAACAGCTGCTTCAAGTACCACTTGCAAGGATGATGGACACTGATTAAACCCTATTTGGATTCTAGAGCTTAAATGAGGAGCTGAGCAATGCACCACCTTTGCCTCAGAAAACATTTAGAAATTCTAACTCTGTTTAACTAGCCAGGTAGATGTTCTGGCTATTTATGTAGAAAATATGCATTTTTATGGTCCACTTTGCACTAATTGTAACAATTTTAATGAAATATTATCCCATAATCTGTCAAAATGTTAAGAGCAAGCAGGTGCATAGTGTAATTTGGAAAAAAACGTGTACAAGAAACAGTGTGAGTATATGCATTGCTATATAATCTCCAAATCATTCTGTCTTTCCAAAATAATTATATAAATGCATATTTATGTTGCTTGAGTGTTGACTGACAAAACCTCAAGGCAGAATGTAATCAAGAATATTACAGAGCTCTGTATGAAACAGAATGGCTTAATCATTTATGAGACCTGGCAATGCTGAAGCTGTTCTATAGTTATAAAACCTAAAGCTTCACACAGATTTAAATAAGACCTGTAGTCAAATTACACTGTGAAAGACAGACAGTGAAACTAAAAGGTCGGTACTGAGGACTGTGTAAGATTTTCTTTCTTTTTTTTTTTTTTTTTTTTAATCCAGCTAATATAGTGTTTCTTGTGCTATGATAAGAATGCTTGATCAGTGAAAGTATGTTTTAATGCCTTGAGGTGTAAAGGATGTTTTCTAGACAGACACAAGGCAATGAGGATGATAATTTGGACAAGATGTTTCTAAAGGACCAACTACCAGCAAAGTAATCAGCTGCTGGGCAAAGAAAACACTAGGGGAGGAATGACACAAAGTAAACTGACAATATCAACAGAAGACAGCAGAGCTGGAGGACATTCTGTATTGCATTGTGCCATCCCTCTAGTGATGTGTAGACAAAGATATAATCACACAACAATTTGATAAAAAAGGAAAATAATCTTATAGCACTTACTTGAATGCTTAAGGCGATTATGGCTGATTACAGTAACTTATTAATATGTCTGTAATATTAAGCACTTAATTGACATGTGATTATCAATTTAAGGCCAAAATGCAGACTGTAGCAAATAAATCTAAAGGAAATAAATGTAATAGAAAGTTTATTAAAATCAGCCTCTATCAATTTATATTCTACTTAATTCATACTATGAAAACAGAACATTAACTTATTTACATAAATATAGTAATTAAATGAAAAAAATAATGACTTACATATTCAATTTAAACTCATATAGAACTGCATTTTTCAATTAAAAAATCCAAACCTGAATAGGAAAAAAAAAATTTAGTCTTTGCTTTAAAACCATATTAATTCAAACACCTCCATCAACAATTTTTCTAGATATGCTCGATGTCTAATTTTTAATGAAAATGACATGATCTGCATGCATGGTCAACATAAAAGACAATTTAGCCCTTTATGTTTATAAGAACACAGAATCACTGGCTGTGGGTGACAGCTAATTTCCTCTAGTCTCTTTATGCCCTGCAGCTATTAATGCACACTGATCTTCAACTATTGTTGGAAAAAATTAAGCACAAACATAAAAAGAACAAAAAGAAAATCATCAATTTTAGGCTAATTTCAACAAAATAATTTGAAATGTGCTACTAGAGTTAAAGTATATATAATATAATGCTGGGCTAACAATTTTGTATGAAAAACAACCTGATATCACACACATACAAAACTATTATAAAGTACAGATGTTTTCATAGATTAGGGGAAAAAGTTCTCTTTTAGTATATTTTAAACAAACCATATGGGATTCATTTTAGTTATTTTAAAGCTTTTTTAGATATTTTTTGAACAAATACTTCAGGCGTATGATATGGGATGTGAAAAAACTCTCTCACATACTTTTATTCTTTGGTATTAAAAAGGTACAAGGCAATAATTTAGGAACTTAATACTGAATGGATTAACTAGAAACCAAATACTAGTAAAATAAGAAAAGAACGAAACAAAACAAAACTCTTTCTTGGTTTTACAGCCTTTGCCAAATCATTTCCTATTTTTTGTCGAAGTGAAAGGAGTGTGGTATATTTTGCATCTAAATTCATTCGCTTTTACTTTCCAATAATCTGTGCTTTCCTCTAGCTGTGCATAAAGTTGTCCAACATTTTTTTATCCAGTCTGATTTATTTGTTTATCCTTGGTTGTTCAACATTATTCCTTATTAGAAGTTCTGCTTTCCCCTTTGAGGAAACTTTGGATATTGTATTGCAGGATGTGTGTGACAAAGCTGTGATTAGAAGACAAATTGTCAAGCAAGTTAGTATCCTTTTGCCCTTGTTTCTCTTTGTATTGAACTCAAAGACATATATTCTGATTACAGCTAGCTACCTGCAGTTCAGACTGTTGATGCTGATTTTGAGTTTGAAATTGTGATTTTGTCTGTGTATTATCTAGATAGGTACACTGAAAACAAACATGAATTAGAAAAAACTGATACCAAATATTCTTGTGGAACCATAGGGAAAAGAACGCAATTGTCTTTGAAGGGCTGCATGGTTCAAGCAGTTTTTGTGCCTTAACCCCAGCTGAGTGAGCCAGGATTGTTAGCCTGGAGAAAAGGAAACTAAGGTGGGACTTTTTCACTCTTGACACTTACCTGAAAGGAGGTTGTAGTCAGGTGGGGTCAGTGTCTTCTCCCAAGAAACAAGTGACAGGATGAGAGGAAATGGCTTCAAATTGAACTGGGGAGAGTTAGATTGTATGTGAGAAAAAATTTCTTCACTGAAGGGATGGTCAGACATTTGAAGAGGCTGCCCAGGGAATTAGTGTCATCACCATTCCTGGAAGTGTTGTGGATGTGGAACTCGGGAAAGTGGCTTAGAGATGAACATGGTGGTGCTGGGTTAACAGCTGGACTTGAGGATCTTGGAAGTCTTTTTCAACCTTAATGATTCCATGGTTCTATCATTCTACTACAGTTTCCAATTTGTTCTGTGAAACTCCAGTAAACTTCACAATTTTTGCAGGAAGTGACTTTGCTTCTGACATGGATATGTATAATCAAAAGTGCTATATAACACCATGCAAGCTCTGTAGCAAATTTGAAAATGCTTTGAAGTCCAATATGTAGATTTGGGGGCAAAATAGCCTATTCATGTTTTCCATACCAAGGAAAAAGTATATGCAGTATTTTACTGTTGAAAGCACAGAGGAAAGGGATAGTTTGGTTTCTAAGACTGGGAATAGGACATAAAGTTTATGCTTCCAAATTAATTGCAACCAATCTTTTTTCTTTTTTCTTTTTTTTTTTTTTTTCCCGGTCAAGCCATTTTCTGATATATGTACAATTAACACTGCTCTTGGTGTCATTTCTTTTAAAGAGCTGACCTATTCCCAGGGTCCATAACAATGCCACTCTTAATATCTGACATCCTGAGCAAGATCTCATGATTAAATGACTCAGCAAATTCAAGCTGGCTTTTCAGAAGATGATTGGTCTTTTACTAGTGGTATGAAAGATGCTGCAAAACCCTTCCTTTTTTCTTCATTTACTACTTCAATTATTTAAGGAAGCAGAAGCTTGTGGTGACCAGAGGTATGAGCTTGACTTCCTTTCCTGGTGATGAATGAATAGAAAAAACCCAGACATATGTGAATAATTTCCCTAATCTCCCTGCAGATAATTTGTATTTGTCTGAAAGAGTGTGGCTCCTACCAAGTAAATAACAACATGGTTATGTGCCGAAGTTCCAAGGACAAGACTATGTGGAGATTCAGATTTTGTATGAATAAGAATGCTCAGTATTTCACAGAATAAGCTTTGAGCTCTTAGACCTTAAATATTACATGTTGAAGAATTTAACTTCTAAAAGTCACTTGCTTGCGTTAAAATTTCCAAGGCACATCTTTTCTCAGTTCAATTTAATGTGAAACTTTGCTTGTTTGATCATATCCTAGATGAGCCTAATATATATAATCTTTAATAGGTAACAGTATAGATTTCTGTGGGTTGGATACTTTCTATTAACAGTCACTCAAATTACTAGATTTAACATTGTCATTAGTGCAAATTATGATTCATTTTGCTACATGAGGAAACTGGAATAGAATACGATGAATCACGCCTTTGCAATGACATGACATAGTCTGTTGGCAAAAAATACAGCATACAGTTTGAATTAGTTTAATTTTTATTCCTTGTGCTAATCCTCAACATTTCAATCAACTTAATAGCAATAATTTTTGCTCAGCCCACTTATTTCCAAAAATAAATGCTCATATTAAAGCTATGTAATCCCATTTCCAGGAACATTTATAGAATGTGGATGTAACCATGCTGGTCAGAAAGGGGTAGTTCCTTCTCTCATTTCACTTAACACATTTTATTTGCAAATTAATCCTTTTTTACCACCTCTTTATATTTTTTGTATCCTGTCTCTGTTGTCTTGATTGCTGAGGTATTTTAAAGGAAAGAAAAAAAAAAAAAGTTAAGTCACAGTACCATGGCCCCATACCAAAAACATATTGCTGTGCATTCAATTGCAATATTTCTCCTGAGGTCAAAACACTATTTTCACCAAGAATAATGCTATGCAAAATAACAGGAAACATACTGTGAATAATGTCTTACATATGGAACCCTTGGTACTGTTAGTAAAACATTGGTTATGTGCATGCAAAATTAAACGACCATGAAGAAGAGACAACATAATAGTTTGTGGATTTATGATGCATTAGTAATAGTTTTTTATTTTATTTTATTTTAAGCACTAATATTTAAACTTTAAAAATATTTCTAAAATGATTGCATATACCCCCACTGTTACACATGGCAAAACAAAGCTGAAAGTACCTTTAAAAAAACTTGAGTACTTAAGTGGAGTAAACGTAAGCAACCGACTAGCAAATACCAATATGACAGTGATTCTGGAGTTAACACAGAGTAATTCCAAGACCCTGACAGATGAAAATGATTGATCTTTTAATTATCCTACCATTACAGGTTATCAGTTTGGTTTGCTCCAAAAATGCAGGAACTTACTCTTCATCCTGACTTTACTGCTACTGCTATATCTGACAGACCTTTCTGTTGAGGCACAGTTTCTTAAAGGCAACTGTCAAAATGCAAGTACTCTGAATGGATCCTCAGCAGCCCAAATTCTGGCTGAAGGATCATCAAATACTGGATTTTTGGGCACTGTCACTCTTCCTAAATACCAGGTCTCTAAAAGGAAATGCAACAGTCACTTCTGAAAGGTTGAATAAACCTTGTTGTTTCTAATGATCACCATTGCTTCAGCACTTTTTGGACAGAAATAATATAGCTCTATGGAATCCGCAAGCTCCTTTCCCAAAGAGCCATCTGGCTGGTTGCATATAACCAAACAACTACCTCTGCTTCAGGCTTCTAGGAGAATTTTTGAAAGTGTCCTGGAATTTGTTCAGCAATTGAATACCCTAAGTGGCATGGATTTACAGAATCAGAATCATAAAATGATTTGGGTTGAAAGGAAACTTTAAAGAGCATCTACCTAGTCCAATCCCCCTGCTGTAGGCAGGAACCAGATCAGGTTGCTTAGATTCCTAGTGCATGTGATTTTAATGGGCCATCCATAAGTTCTCTGGGAAACATGTTCCAACGTCTTACCCTTCTTACTGGAAAAAATTTTCTTTATGTCCAATCTAAACTTACCCTCTTTCAGTATAAAACCTTTGCTACTTGTCCTGTTGCTACAGGCCCTTGTATAAAGTCTCCCTCTGTCTTTCTTATAAGTGTTCTTTACATAATGGAAGGTCACAATAAGGTGTCCCTGGAGTCTTCTCTCCTCCAGGCTGAACAGCCCCAAGTCTCTCAGACTGTCTTCACAGCCGAGGTGTTCCAGCCCTCTGATTGTTTTCAGCGACCTCCCCAGGACCCACTCTAACAGGTCCATGATTTTTTTGTTGGGGGCCCCAGAACCAGATGCAAGACTTCAGTTAGGTCTCATGAGAGATGGAAGAATCACTTCTTTCAACATGATGGTCACAATTTTTTTGGTGCAGTCCTGGATACGTTTGGTTTTCTGAACTGCAAGTGCACATATTCAGCTTATGCCCAATTTTTCATCCTTCAATATCACCAAGTACTTCTTTGCAGGGCTGCTTTCAAGGGAAAACCTCAGACTGCATTGATACTGGGGTCTGTCCTGATGCAGGTGCAGGACTTTAATCCTATAGCCTGGCAAGGTCCCTCTGAATGGCATCTCTTCCCTGAAGTATATCAATTGCACTATTCAGCTTGATGCCATCTGCAAACATGCTGAGGGTGGACTCAGTCTCTCTATTTATGTTATTGATTAAGACATTAAATAGTATAAGGCCCTGGAGGACCACTACTCATTCCTGGTTTCCATTTGGATATTGAGCCATTGACTGTAGTTCTTTGGATGTGGCCAGGCCTATCTCTCCAATTTAGCATCAGGACTGTTGATGGAGACCATATCAAAGGCCTTACAGAAGTGTAGATAGATGACATCTCCAGCTCTTACCTTGCCCACTGAAGGAGTCACCCCATATTAGAAGGCCACCAGATCAGTTTGGCACAGAGTGCCTTTGGTATAACCATGTTGGCTGTCTCTAATCATCTCCTTATCACTCATATGTTTTGACATAGCTTTCAGGAGGGTTCTATGTTCTTATCAGGGGAAAGGCTTACTAGTAACTCAGTGAGGGTCCACCTTTTTACCCTATTTAAAAATAGGTATGACATTTCTTTTCTCCAGCCACTTGGGACTTTACCTGACTACCATGTTTTTATTATATGATGCAGAGTGGCTTGGCAACCACATTAGCCAAACCCCACAGAGTAATTTAGTTCGCCACTTAGGCAACATTGTCTGACTGTTATCACAAAGTCTCTTCACACTTTGTAGACACCTGCATTTCTGATACATGAGCTGCAGTTGCACATGATTACCTTCCAGTAAGGATTTTAGTATGAATAGCTAAACTATATCTAGACAAAATGTAATCAAAAAGCTATACTGTGTTGACTGTCATACCAGACTAGTACTTTTTATTTTGCCTAGATTCGTTTCTCATTAGTCACAATAAAATGTTTACACAAAGTCACAGGCTTGTACTTTATTGCTAAATCAAACCAGTTATTTTCTTGTGATATCTTAACACTTTCTTGCAAAACCAGTGTGATCTTTTCTGCAAATATCACTCTGAAAAAGTTCACATCTGCCCCTTAAGGATGCACTTTGTACATTTTTACACCTTCTATTAATTCTTTAACCATGTTGGTCAATGCCTTGGGCATGATTCTTACTAACCACACAAAAATATTCACACAATCTTACATCAGAACTTTTCATAATATCACCACATAATCCTTTACACAATCATTACTAAGAAAAATTTTTGACAAGTAATCCAAATATTTTAACTTAAGAAAGATTCTATCTTCCTTTTGATTTTTTAAATTTTCACAAAAACAAGTAACGTTGCAATAACCTTTTAGTTCTGAGGATGACTTCCACATTTAAATACATGAATATTGCCATTAAGCTCTCTCAGGGAAACTTAGACAAAAAAAGTTCCTTTCTTGCATTTCTGTAGAGCTCAAACCTCAAGAAATTAAATAACTGCATTAGAAATAAATTAGTTCTAGACAGATTCTAGAAACATCCTCGGTTTTACACCTTCTTATTGTGAATCACATGTTGTTTCATGGTACTGTGAAATCTCAAATATGTGAGATTACTTTTCAAAGAAGAGGTCATTCTTAGAGTGGAAAGACAGAGCACCAAATGCACAGTACAAAAATATTCCTCACAATAATTCCCACAACAATCAAGAGAACAAAGTCAGAAGACAAAACAAGGTACTTTCTCTTCAGTCTGGTGTTATAATTATGGTCTTTTATCAGAAAGCATAAAGCCAGAATGTCCAAAAATTAACTCAAAAAAGATCTATTTGACTCTGGTTACATGTGAAGAGACTAAGACCTTATGAACATTTGCAGTAGAGTTAATTTAATGATAGAGCACTTAACTTTCATACAGTCTTCAAAGCAGTCTCTCACATTTTGAGTTATAAGAAAGATGGCAATAAATAGTCAAATCTATGTGAAGTCACAATTTTTTGGAACTGCCATTTAATTACCAAAACATAATTTCTTAAAACATCAGTTCTCTCCATCGTCCTTTATTTCAAAATTTCTTATTTAGTATGACATATATATATATATGCTTGTGGACTCATGTGCAATACATACAAGCTTATGTACACATATGTGTAGACTAAGGAGTTCTGATAGTGAGACACAGTACAAGGGCTTTTGGGCCTGAGCTTGGATTGCTGCCTTCACTGGAACACTGGTGCAGTTGTGAGATCTGAAGGTCATCACGGAAGACTATCATCACCCTCTCATACTCTGTTTCTCTCATAATCTATGCAGGGTACAATATGGACACTAATCACCAAGAACAGTAATGGCCTACGTGAGGTTGTAACACTACCACTCTGAACGATTTCATCTCATTTTTGTAATTATACTATGACTGATCTTTGGGATTGTCCTGGTTTTGACTGGGATGAAATTAGTTTTCTTCTTAGTAGCTAGTACAGTGCTTTGTTTTTCAGATTCAGTATGATAATTATACTGATAGTACACTGATGTTTTTGCTGTTGCTAATCAGTTCTTACCCTAAGTCAAGGACTTCTCAGTGTCTCATGCTCTGCCAGTGAGAAACTGCACAAAAACCTGAGGCAGTGTGTCCAGGACAGCTGACCAAAACAGCCAGAGGGATATTTCATACCATTGAACTATTGTGTGAACTAGAACAGTTAAGTAGAAGGGGGGCAAATTGCAATTTGGGGATGGGTATTGGCCCATAGATTGTGAGCTGAAGAAACTACTGAATAAAATGGAGAAAAGGAAATATTAAAAGAGGGAAACTTCAAGACTGTGAATATTAATCAAGAAAAGACTTTCCTGAATCAATTACAAAGAGGTTACACGACACGCATTCTTTTTTTTTTGTGAATGTTTCACATCTGCATGTACCTATTTTTTCCTCTGTGCTCTGACCATGTTAGATTCATGTAAATCACATAAACCTTAAGTGCATATGGTCCTGACACTGGAACCAGATTTATGAGGAGAACACAAAAGTACAAATTTCAAGCATACCTGATTGCAACTTATTAGTCTGGAGAATTTTCAAAATTTCTTTGGGGTACTTCTGATTACTGGTAGACTGGAAGGGAATTCAGCTGTATCCTGCCCCTCTGCAGAGATTCCAAATAACCCTCTCAGTATTTGCTCTATAGTAGAAGACATCACATCCTGCATACCACGTCCCAGGCTTCAGTAGTGATGCTCATGCAGCACGGTGGAGGAAGGCTGACAGCATTGCCTGCACAGGCAGGTGTGCTTTCTCTTTGCTCTCTGACATGACAACCTCTCCCTCTGCTTTATTCAAGGTGAGATCTCATTCCTTGCTCTTAGAAGTCTGGTCCTCCAAGTTCACCCAGCAGGGATGTGACTGCAGCAGCACAACTCTGTGTCCACACAGGGCTTTGGTGACCTTGAAACCTCCTCTCTTTTCCCTATTGTTAACATGTTTCCTTTCCTGAGATTTCAACTAGAAAATCAAAGCAATATCTTTTCCCTGTCAGTATTAGGACCCTGTTCTGCTTTGAATTCACTTTTTTTTTTTTTTCCCCAAACTTAACAGGTCACTATAATTTCAAGATTCTTGCCATATTTTATGGATGGTGTATTACAAAAATATTCCATGTGTAGATATCTCAACTATCTTAAAAATTATATCTAGGTTTTCTTTTCTCAGAGAGACTAAACATGACACTAAAAATACAATACAGAAATGATACTCATATGTCTATTTCAGTCTTGCCACCTCTTTCACCATCTTTCTGAATATTAATATTTCTCATGTATAGACATACATGGGTGTTTACAGTTCTACTTGTATTTTTTATCTTTTTAATTGTGATTGTTGATCACAACATAGCTTTACCCATAGATTTTACATGACTTTCTTTGGAAAGTTGGAAGCTACATTCTAAGCTGCTCTTAAAAGGATATTGTCTTTGCACAGTAGAGCAAATTTGAAAAAATGAGTGGATATTTCTTGTGTGCTGGGACTAAAAGAGCTGTTGACTTATTCAAGCAAGAGTATGTTTGAAAGAAGACATGAGTGTTCTTTTTATGGTTGAATACTCGTGAAAAGATCAATTTCTGACAATGCATCCATAATAACAAAAATGGTACAACCTAGCCAAGATCATATATGTTGTACAAATGAGTACTTTTCTAAGTTAAAGAAGAAACATCTAGCATTAAGATCCATAGGGTAGAGTGTCCCTGTTGCTTTTAGAATAGTGCCTGACAAATTTGACATGGTTCTAATGGGACAATAGTATCATGGATCAAGGCAATGGGAGCAAATTTCAGTAAAGATCAAGGTAGGTTGGCCATTTAGTCAAAATGCCTTATATCAGTCCTAAAATGAAACTTGCCTATGGTTAGCTTAAGTGATAAAAAAGTGTAGTCAGAAAAAAAAAAAATTAGAAAAGGAGCAATGCTGTCCTAATTACACTTTAAACTACTCCTGAGGGGCTCTCCATGTGTGTGGGGAAGCATTTCTAACATCTGTTAAACTTCATAGTCATATGAGGACTCATAACTAGAATTCACTGGAGGAAGATACTTGTTGGTTATAGTGATTGATAATGATACAAATCTACAGCTGGTGACAGACTAGGTTTGGTGACCTATTATCTACCTACTTACCTCCCAGTCTTTGGACTGGTCTCCCAGATAAAGATGAATTTGGGACAATATCAGCACTGGGTTCATGACACGTCAGAGAGACAACAAAGTGTTTTCTGTGTATTCACAGAACAGTGACATGTTGGGAAACTTCAGCCTCTAAATAGAATGCAACACTGCCCTAAAGTGACTGCCTCTAGGGACAAGAGACTGTCCCTTCCTTCTTGTCTATTCAGCAATGGGTTTGGCATGCTCTTATTGAGGCAAATTAACATCTTCCAAGGAAATTGTTTTCTGAAATAGTGTTTATCTAAAAATATACACCTGTCAAAAATTGCAGTTCCCCATTAGTTTTTTATACTTTCATTCTATGTGTTAAGTGAACTCATAGAACTTGTATGCTTTTTATAGTTGTTACTTTGAGACATTACATACTGTTTTCACAGTCAAATTACAGACTGTTAAAAAAAGTTTCCTAAGTAAATACTTATAGATTCTTAAATATAACAGCAATGCCAG
The DNA here is from genome assembly GCA_013399695.1 of Formicarius rufipectus. Lineage (NCBI taxonomy): Eukaryota > Metazoa > Chordata > Aves > Passeriformes > Formicariidae > Formicarius > Formicarius rufipectus. The sequence goes on along the minus strand of VXAU01001244.1, from coordinate 22,736 downwards.
CTACAGATATCACACTCAAAAGAAAGCAATATTCTGTTCTGGTAGACACTAATTATGCTATAGTGTTTGTGGTAGTGTAAATATTACTGACTTCTTTTTTCCTTCTTTTGTTTAAATCCTAACATGCAGATTATGATGTGGCAATTTAGTGCACATTCTTCTGGACATTTTCTTATCTTTATAATGCAATGTAGTAAAATATTTCATTACTGTTTAGTTTGAAACTTTAGCAAAGAAGTTGCTGAAATTACCTCTAAATTTATACTTGAGTTACTGGACTCATTATTTCAAACATCTTGGTCTAAATCAATATCAGTAATGATTCATTCTTTTGATTAAGAAGTGACTCCATCTGTAGATGTCAGATAATTACTGAGATGACCTATAATGAGAACATTTCAGAACTCTCTGACTTAAATTTCTTATTCCCTCAACAGCATAATGACTTCCTCCTAGATCTTTTTATAGTGTCTCTATGCTCCTGGGGTTTCTTTTCATGATCAGTCACTCTCAGTGGTTCAGTGGTTGCTTGT
>VXAU01001244.1:0-22125 GCA_013399695.1 Formicarius rufipectus | reverse complement strand
AAAAAAAAAAAAAAAAAAAAAGAATAGAATACTTTTTCTAGGATTATTTTTTTTTCTGCCTGTATATTTCCAAATTTTATTCTAAAAGCTCTGTTACACTAGAGAGTGTTTAAAGCTGACATGGACTGCAATGGTAAAAGATGATAGAGGATACTCTTTGTTATTCATTTAAGTAGTCTTAAGGGAATAAATATGTTTTTAAATATAAAATATTAAGATTAGAAATGCAAGATATTCTTTTGATCCCAACATCTGGGAATATGTATTTAAAAGTTTGTAAGAAGAAACGATAACTTTCACTGTAAGGCTTGCTGCAGTACTTGAAATTCATTGCTATAGAAAAATACATAGAGTACTTTGTAGTTGTTGTAAATTCTATGTTATTTCTTTTTATTCTTTTGTGAACCATTTCCTGGGAATAGAAAAATTACATCAACATCAGACTCTGCCTTTTGACTCAACACATAACATTTTTTTACTCATGTATATTCACAAATATTTAATAGCTTGGTCATATAGTCATGTAAATACATTGTGACTGTCTGCTTTTACTAACAGTCACTGCTCTCTATGCTCCTTCTCACTATTTTTACCTGTTGGTTTAACAAATGGATTAATTCAATATTGGCCTTTAATTGGGTTTGTATGTCATCTGCAGCTGCCAGCTTCTCTGCCAAGAGATTCTTCTGTGCATTCCTAATGAAAAAAAACCAACAAAACCAAAACAACAACAACAACAAAAAACCAACCAACCAAATAAAACCCACAAAACAAAAAAACCCAAACTTTCTTTCCTCAAATATATGTTAAATGCTTAAAATACAATTATTCAGGCATTCAATGTAAAGAAATATACTCCCTACTGACAACTGCATTTTTTTCTAAGTGAAACTTCAAGCTCATTAATTGCTAGCACTTCATTCTTTTCCCAAGATTTACATTTCTGTTATGTGACTAGACTTGCTTAAACAGTTGGAAATAATGAAGACCAAAATGACAGGCTTATTTCCCATCTTCCTTTTATAGTAAAGAGAAAGAAATTTTGTCTGACAGTAAAACTTGGGTACTGTAGGTCAAAAACCTCAGATATATTTCTATTACAAAATACCTTTAACACTGCAAATTTACTACATCAGTAGACATCTTCTTCATTAGTATTAAGACAAAAGAAAATCATTGTCCCTTCCTGATGTATATAGCAATTTTAGACCTAACATTAAAAATACATACATGAATGAGACCAACAAGAACACTAATGAATGAAATGCATCCAAGTTAGGAGACCTGGTCTCACTGAATTGGGAAAGAAATCCCAACTGTGATGACAATCTTTTTTGTGGTAGATTTTGTGTGTGTATATTCATGCCTGTGCTTTTGATGACAGGAAAAAGAAACTGAGCAATGATGATCAAGGAGGAACAACACGGATAAAATTCAGTGACTCTACTGAAACAGTAAAGACCTGCAAATATTGACAAGAATCAGACCTTCTTGCACTGCAGTCTAGTGGGTCCCTGACTACACTCAATTCCTTACTTCTGCTCTATTGCCCTATGTCAGAAAACACTTGCCACATTTTTTTTTACCTCTAAACTGTTAACAGATTCATAATCATGAGACTATCAGAGGTGATCAAAAATCAAATGTTTAAGTAGATGGATTAGGCAAAATTGAATAAGTAGTTTGAACAGTAGAAAGACCTGGTCTTATAAAAATAAATTTAATATAATAGCATATCATGCATTTTCCAGGAGGTTTTTCATTTTCTTCTTTGGATAATGGGATAAATAATAATATTTTGTGTGAAAATGAACATCCAATAGTATATGGTGCTGGTCTTGATTAATCCATTTTCATTGTATAGAAATTGCTAGTACATTTCAGAAGTATCCCCATGAGTCTTGGTTGGTATCTCATTTGTTAAGAAAAAATTCTTGACTTTCAAGTTAGAATTGTTTCTCAAGAACTTCTTACATATGTCTGTCATTATAGAGTAGAGTAATTATTAACAACATTAATTGGGTTCATTCCTCTTAAGATTTGCTAATTCGAAATTGACCTAGATTATGTTAAGAGATCGGCATTAAGCATTTCTTCCACAAGATATTTTGCAGATCTGGCAAATTACAGTGATGATTTGTACTCTTGGAAACAGCTGAGTATTTCTCAGTATCATAATGGCAATACTGTTTGAAGTGAGGATATAAACTGCACTAGTTTACTCCCATGAAAGGGTGCCTGTAAGAACACAATAAACAGCAATCCTTTCCTGTAATGTAATTTTGCTACAAACCTTCAGTCTACTGCATCAGTGGATCCTGCATAGTCTGTGTCTTTAAAAACTGACTGTCCTATCTTATGGAAAGAGTTTAGACTGCACTATTACAAATGCTGTTGTAGTTCAGCTTTCTTTAGGAACATTCTTCCATGAAAATGCTTAACACGTGCAGAAGATAAGTCTTCCACTCTGAAATAACTAAGGAATTCCAGTCAATTTCTCTATAATTTGCGCACCCCAATGTTTACTGAAACCATTGGAAAAAAAAATCTCTATACATGTAAGTAAGATTTTCAAAAATCACTAGTAGGTTTAGCAAGATGAATCCAGCTTTGCAGGGAGCAGTGATGAATTCAACTTTCCTGGGAGTAACACGTGAATCAAAGTCCAACCAAATACTGTGCTTCTGTGACCTGCTGATAAAATGGTGCTCTTCGGATAAGTATGATGATTTTTTACATCCTGGAAGATTCTTCTCTTTTCCAATTTTAATCTCAGAGAAAATTATGTATCAAATTTTAACAAACAAAAAATATTTCAAAATGAGAACAAAATGGACCTCATTTCAGCCAGGAAACAAAAATTATAAACTGAGCTTTAAGAAAAATCCTTGTACAAATTGAGTGCTGATTTATTAAGCAGTCTCCATTTGTCTGGATACTATAAACACTTCCGTTTCTCTTGATGCAGTAAATATGAGTTTCTCAAGTAACTACCTCCCGCACTTACCTGACCTTCCACCCATTTATTCATCTCTGCAGTGACTTACTCTTTAAAACCTGAGATCAAAATAAATGACATTGAAAAGATTATAACAACTTGACACTGAAATGTTTCCTCCTCTCTTCAAGTGAGTCACTTCTCCTTTCATTAAATCTCAGGTAGGTAAGACTCACTCTTAAAAAAGCTACAACATTCTTTTTACATAACAATGAACAATTTAAAACTTAAAATTTCAGGGCCTGAAGATTTTGATATAGAAATTTAGTATCTCAAGAAAAAGAATTTCCCAGTTTCCCAATGAAACCTAGGATATCTTGCTACATTTTCCAAGGTTAAACATATTAGATTCAGCAGATGTTATCATTTAAAGGCTCTAGAGATTTTCAGGTCCTTTTTCTATGCTTCTGTGTTTTCTTGGTAGGTTTGTTTATTCAAACAAAATGTACATAAAGGCAAGAAATAATCTTGATACATTTTCACTGATTTTTTCCAAGCCTATTAACAAAATAGCTGCCAAAGATAAATTATTTAACTTGTTCTAATGTTTTGTTCACACGACTAATTGTCTTAGTTTTAACAAAAGAATTGTAAGGTTAGAAATATCAAAATAAGTGGTCTGGATAATAATCTCTGAATAACAACCCATGCCATAGTATCGAAGACCTTGGGAAAAAAAAAAAAGTTACCCTTGCTCTGAATAACTTCAGAAATAAAGAACAGAACAGCTTTCCACCACCATTTCTTAGCCCCTGTACCGTGCTTAGTGAAGTCAGATGGGTACCTAGTGGAGAGCATGTGAGAAACGATTTCATGTTTTCAGAAGGAATTCAGATCCTTACACTGAATCTCATAAGAAAATTATCTGGTCTTGTAAATCTTCCTGGTAAATCATAATTTGCTTAATTTTTCGTCACTTTCTCGTTACCTCTTTTTCTCTCTCTTTTGCCTTTTCTTTTTCATTTTCTTAAGAAAGGGCTTTGACCTTTTAAAAGTATCTAATGCATGGATTGCTGTCTTTGTAGTTTTTAGTCACTACCAGGTAAATCCATTACCACTGTAAATCCAAGTGGGAATTAAAGATAAAATGAGAGAGAAAATATACACTGCTTTTATTTTTTTTAAATAATGAACCAAAGAAAATTTCAGAATTACTTTTTGGTGCTAATAATGACTTTTCCAATTGTAATAGCTAATTTTGAATATAAAGATAAATGATGAAACAAACAAATGTGTAAGCAAGTTTTTCTTGTATAGATTCTGCTGAAGAAAAGAATAATCATGCTGTGCTGAAATATGTTCTGTTATCAGCTGTCAGCAGAGAATTATTTCAATACTTTCTCTTTCATGATATGCTAAGTGCTCTGGAAGAGTACTTTGGTACTACTATGGTACCCAAGAGTTATAAGTTCAGGTATGGGGAAGTTAAATTCAAAAGTTTAAATTACTTGGTCAGATTCACTACAATATGCATAAGGAGTGTTCAATGCCTGAAATTATGACAGCAGTACTCTGAGCAGGTTGACATTTAATGAGATGATTATGTTTGAAAAATCACTTAAGAAAAATACTTATCTAAGAAATTTTCTTTCTCTGTTCCTTTGGTTTCTCTCTGTGATAGATACCTGCATAAGCTATATTTATAGGTGGGGTTTACAAACTTCAGTAATAATTTTTCTCTTTTCTTTGCAGACAAATAAACTACTGTTTCTATCTTCATATGAAGCCACGAAGAAAGTTTTGCCTTCCTCTTGTATACTAATGCAGTGTAGATTGCTGGCCAGAAAAAATGTGGCAGAGCTGAGTTCTAATTGTTCTTCAGTCTGAGTGGTTTCAAACAGTATCTTAAGTTCTGCAGATACATATGCTAAACATCAAATTAGAACAAGTTCAGGACTGTGTTACACTGCTTGAATCTTCTGTTTCAGGCAGTTACTTTGTAAATGATGTAAAGATTCGTTCAGAAGTTGTGTTAGCAAGAAGCAGCATGAATGCTCCAACTGCAAGAGAACCGTGGCTGAGTGGGGGGAATCCAGCCCTTCTTTTCACTACTACAGAAGAATCTTGCAGTAGTGAGTCATTGACACAAACACTGTCATTCTACATGAAGCACATTGTTAGCATATCTACAGGACTAGAGACTAGACACAGGGAAACTTATTCACAAATCCTTAATAGTCTTATCTGGAAGTCAGGATTTGAATCATCCTGCTCAGCAACATGAAGCCTTTGGATACATGGCAGAATTCAGGACCTAAGCATTCTTTTAAAGTGAAAGTGATGAGTGTACTTAAATGAATAGCAAGAGTGGTTGTTAAAATGTTAAGAGTCTGAATTTGAGTAAAAGTGAATTTTAGGAGCCTGCACTACACTGGCACCAAAATGTAGAATTGAGAATTTAAGACATTTACATCAAAGGATATTTGTGAGAAGGTAATGTCTGAATTCACAACTTCAGTGAATGCCTAATAAGTACTAAATGTATATTACCCTAGTCTGCAGTCTTACAAGTAAATAAGAACTATACCATAGTTCAAATTTTGAGTAGGTATCAGTCTGGGAACTTTACTGGCCAATATAAGAGAAAGTATCAGATCTGCTGAAATGGTCCCATATTACCTGTATGGATCTGCTAAAGGAGAAGGAAAAGATGATATTTTGTATATTTGTGAGAAAAAAAATCCCCATTTTTGTGAATAAAGTATGAAGAATCATAACATATATGGCACTATACATGCTCACACTTTGATATGCCTGTACCACGTACCTACAGTTTAATAACTACATAATATCCAGTCAGGTAATATAAACTGTTTGTCTTGTTGAAATGATGAAGGTGTCTGTGTAAACAGATTTATCACTGATATTATCCACAAATTAATTAAAATTAAGAGGCTGTAGAAATCTAAATATGAAATGAAAGGAAAGTGTCTTCTGAGAGGACTAGGAAACTAAAAACAGCCATCATAGGTGAGAGAGGAGTCAGTCTCAAATTTCATATACTGTCTTGAGTGCACAGCCTGTCAAGAAGTGAGCTGTTACTTCTGCCCATGTATTCCTGTGATTAGTAGATTAAAGAAAATCCCCAAATCAATGCAAATTTTTTTATAAATAGAAAATATTATATAAATTTTGTAATAATGTCAATTATAAAATATTTTCTTTTGCATCCTTTACTCTCTCTGTAGGCTTATTCAGATTTTCTGCAGGAACAACGGATAGAACTAACTATATTAAAGACATTAAAGTTCCTAAGAGTCACTGCAGTGAATATTACATTGAGCATAAAGAATGCAATGCATTCGAGTTTGTGAGGGACTTCTGTAATTGTGAGTGTAGAAAATGTCCTGTAGGGTCTACAAAGCCCCTGTGAAATTCTATAGCTGACTAGCAAAACAGTGTGTGTGAGCCTTTGTAAAAACTCTAACATAGCAATACATAACTGCATAGCTTTTTACTCCAAGGGTCAAATGCTTTTTGCCAAGTGCTGTATGATGCACAGGCAAATTTAATTTCTTGCCAAAGATAAACTTGTAAACAAAAAATCCCAAACTTTTATAAAATTTAAATCATTGCATCAACCAAATCCTCTGCCATCTGTCTTCCCCATAATTCTTTCAAAACACTCGTCTCCCAGAATTGTGGGCATGTGAAGAGTGAGGAAATCACTCTACTTGGTGCAGGATTACAAAATCCAGTGATGCTGTTAGAGAAACTCTGGTTGTGCTCCTTATTTCTTAATAAGTGCTTGCTATCACCCTTATTTATAAAAGTTGATTGTAGGCTCAGCACAAAAGCACCCAAAATAGCTGGTTACTGTCATTACAGAGTAATGCAGCCAAGAATTCATGTCCTAAAAATACTGAATATTTCTTACCAATATGTCACTGCTGCAAAGGTATCCATTAGACTCATTTAGTGTGCAGCCACCCTCTATCTATGTAGAATTGTGCTCATCATTTCTTCATAGAAGGAAGTTACTTTCATATTAATATTTTCAAACAGACTAAATATTTTATCCATGTGTTCTGGATTCGGTCAATACGACAAATTTTGATGTTAAGACTGGGTCTTTTGGGCAGATCTAAGATAGGAACTAATAACTTGGTTTTGTGTTTCTAAAATTTCTTGAAACTCAGTCTAGCCATAAGTTTATTAAAATGTAATAGATGCTCAGATATGCAGAAGTAATTAATTGATAGCCTACCTAGAAATCTGATTTTTGGTAAACATAGACAACCTTTATCATATTACAATTTTGTTGCCTGTCTAATGAGAAACTTGTCTAAGTAATAGCTGAGAATGTTCCCTGAAAGTGTCTCTGCTTAATGGAGTTGGAACCTTTTGTTTTTGGTTTGTGAGAACGCTGATGGTGTCACACATCCTTTTTTTTTTTTGATACACTGTTGTTTATCTGGGGTTAAAATATGAGGTAGCTTAATCTTTGATTCACCAACATCAATCAGATTTGAATACTCTCAGGAGCTTGGTAGAGATGCAAGGATGAGGCTAAAGACTTGAGATTGGAAGTAATTCTTGAAAGTGTTTGTAATAATAGCAGAGGATCAGTCTCAATGAAATCTTAAATTGCTCAAGTGATTAAGATTTCCAAGCCAACAATGGTTTTAAGGGCTGGAATATGGTTTGAGAAATGCTTGTTTCATTCAATGTGGTTGGGATAATATTCTCTCATTATCATGATCTTTGATCGTTAAACAGGGTACTGTGTGAACACTATGTGGAAAACAAGTAAAGGAGTGGCCTGAAAAAAAACTTGACAGGCTCTGTCACTAAGCTGTGGAAGGTTATATCCACACATGCATAAGTTTCTTCATTTATGAATAGGGACATGTTGATGTATGGTTGCCATGAGAAGCCTTTAGGGAAACTGATGAAATGAAGAGTGGCAAAAAAAGCACTTTATTCTCAACATCTCTTGACATTATTCCAACTAGCTATAAGGAAGAGATTTTTTACAATGAGGATGATAAAATACTGGAACAGGTTGCCCAGAGAAATGATAGCTGCCCCATTTCGGGAAACATTCAAGATCACATTGAATGGGGCTCTGAGCAACCTCAGAGTTGAAGATGTTGCTACCCATGGAAGAGGGTTTGGACTTGAAGAACTTTAAATATCCTTTCCAAACCAAACTATTCTATGATTCTATGACTCTGTGATTGTGTATAAACTCTGAAGTTTAATTTATTATAAATTTTATTTTATTGGTAATGTTTTTTAATCATTAACAGCTGAATGCTTTCTAAGATTGCTGCCCTTTTGTTTTCAGCACTTTAAGGATAGAAATGTTCAACATTACAGAATCAAGTCCTACATTAGAAGAAACTAAATATTGTCAATGATTGTCAATGTCAGCTTGTGACTAGGGAAACAAATACTGTTTTGTCAATAAAACCACAGTTAGGTTTTGTACTATAATTTCAAATAAATGCTCAGTCTCTTTGAAATATTTTTTGATCTTGTGGGTATAAAATGTCAAACAGTGTTATCACTAGGAAAAAAATCCAACTCGTTTTATTAGTGTAATATTTTTTATCATGTTTCTCTGACTTTGTCAATGAGTTCTGAAACAACGTGAATCCAAATTTCACTCTGAGAGAACAAAATCCTTCCTGATTTTGTATTGTGAAGCCCTGAAAGTTCTGAAACAAACAAACAAAACAACAACAACCAAAAAAAAAGCTGGATGCCATTTTTAACCAAAGACAGATAGGGAGAGAGAGAGAGAAAGGAGAAAGGNGGGGTCCCCTCCAAGCTCAGCCCTGCCTCATGCACCCCACATTTTCCGCCTGCTACTCCAGGCTCCCCAAATTCCCTGGGGGAAAGGGAGGGAAGGGAGGAAGGGAGGAAGGGAGGAAGGAAGGAAGGAAGGAAGGATGGAAGGAAGGAAGGAAGGAAGGAAGGAAGGAAGGAAGGAATATAATACTTTGATTTAATATTTAATAACAATACATCATTCTCTCTTAGGCTGTGTCTGCTTTGGGATTCTAAGATATAATTTAAGCAGCTCCCTTCTCTGTCTTCAATCTAACTAGTTTGGGCTCTAACTGCCATGAAGATATAGCACAAGATTCAGTCCTTGCAGTAAATATAAGGGGACTTTTACCTTCAGGTGTTGAAGTCTGTGGTCTCACACTAGCTATTGTTATTTGAATTACACAGTGTAAAGCTAGTTCAGGTATATCACTGTTCTGCAATCACCAATTCCTCTATCTGATGTGCAGACAGACCAAAGATTTGAAATCTGACTATATGGGCAGAGATACTTACACTATGAAACACATTGGAAAGACTGCTATTTAATATAGAGCTGGGACTGGTTCAGACAGATCTAAAATTAGAGAGTAAAGGTTTGGGTCAGCAATCATTATTTATATAGTTTATGTAGAAGAACTAAAAAAAAGAAAAGCATAGCATTGCCTTACTACACTTAGGTACAGCTGGGGTCATGAATTCATGAACTGCAGAAGATCTAAGTTCAGACTAGAAAAACCCTGAAGATCCAGGGAATTAATCCAGACTGTGATGATGTGAAAACAGATGAAAAGAAAGGTAGGCTTGAGTCCAGGGATCAGGAACAGACATGTCCAAGGAAGAAATAAAGGATCTTAGACAATTTTTGTTGAGGAAGAGCCAGATTTGAGATTTGAAAAAGGACAAGGTTGAACAAAACAACAGTAAGGAGCAATGTCAGAATCTGAGTAAGGCATAGATTGCAAAAAAAAAGAAAAGCCTTCAAAATATACCACAGAACAATTGAAGTAGGTGGTACTTAATACTCAAAAAATAGATTTTCTATAGAAAGATTTGAAAAGAGGTCATTAAAGATGAAATGAACCTAAAAATTAAAATACAATTAAAATAACCAGCTATTCTGGAGAAAAATTGTGAAAGAGATCCAAGAAACCTATTTCCAGTTCTTTCAGGCAGTTTATGCAGGTTTGGTATCAACACATAATTCTTTTCCTTCAGAGGATTTAAGATTCTTCATAGCACTGGACTGGTTGAACATTATAGCATCTCTTTGGTTTTTCTATACAAGCTTGCAAATCCTGGTTGATTTCATGCAGACTGAATCAGATGTGTTTGACTCACCATAGAGTTCTGGTACAATAGAAAGACATTTCCTGTCAGGTTTTGAACACTTCTAATATTGCTGTAGGTATAGGTCAATGTTTTTCATCCACCCATTGATTTGCAGACGATCTTATAGCTTTGACTTAATTAGGTACATTTGTTCCATTAAAAATTGAGAGATAAACTGAGTACCTTGCACAAAATTACCAACATTTCTAGATCATATGAATAGAAACTATGAAGACCTGAGCAGTTACCATAGTATGGGGGAGAAGCATAGAAGTGTCCTGATTTAGTTAAGCTGATGGTGATGACAAAAACTTCTTGGAAATCCAAAAAGAGGGGTCTGGATTAGTGTGTGTATAGGAAATCTAACAGTCCATGCAGAATCTTCTTACATGCAGAAACTCATGGGGTTTGTCATGCTAAGGGAGCATAACGAGTTGTTGGATGGAGCGAACTAGCGATCTCTTCAGTAATATTGGCCACAAAGTGTCCTGTCAAACAGGGTCTTGTCATTTGGAGTGCTAAAGATAAGTTTTCTTTCAGGCAAACCTAGTTTGTTTCTTGGCTTCTTGACCATAGAGAGTTGCTGGGCTTTTACACTTTAACATGATTTGGGGTTTGGTGGAGTTTTTTTTGGTTTCTTTTTTGGTTGTGATTTTTTTTTAGTTTTGTTTTTGTTCATTTGTTTGTTTTTTATTCCATTGGGATTGTTTTGGTTTGTCATATTTTGATGGTATATATAGTTTTTTATTAATTTTCTGGATGGAAATGAGTTCATTGTGAGATTTTAATGGACAAAATACTCAAAATCGAATTCAATTCCATGCATCAAAAGCAAGCTTTTTGAAAGAAAGCCTGGAGGATTTGGTGAAAAAGCGGAGATAACTCCTTTTTCTGCAACATCTCTGTTTTTCCATTCCACTATTCAGTATGGGTTTTTTAAGCAGAAACAGGAAAATAATGCTAATAAATCTGAAGGACCAAAGCTCACTGGACATAGATTTGGCAGTTGGCAGTTTTCTACTTGAATTTCCAAAACGAACAGGACCCTGAGGAGTTCAACACATCCACAGTTGTAAAATCTTGAAGGTGGGATAAGCTAGACAGATGTTACATTTTGTGTCAGAACATATCCCCCAAACTGACAGAGGTTCACAGGAAAATCACAAGACTGTGTAATTTACAAAGAAGTACAAATGGAATATGGCACCTTGGAGAGCTGTTGGATGAATGGCCTTAGTGACCCTAGTGAGAAGTCCAGGTCATGGTTCAGAGGAGGTTGATTCTCTGGAAACAGAACCACATGCTTGATCACATTTGATTGGCCATGTAGGCGTAAAGTTATAGGACGGACAACTCTGATACTTTTTTTAGTATTTTTTTTTTGGTTGTCCTACACTCTTTTTCACAGATTTGGTCTGAGTAACTGGAGATACAGGGCAAGCCCAGTGGAACATTGTGCAATTGCCAGAGAGATATCCTTCTACTGTGAGAGAAGTCTTTCATTCAGGAAAACATTGGAAAGAATACAGGAGACCTACAGTAGATATTAATAGTAGTTCCTACCACATCAGGACTTCTTTGATGTGTTCTCTCAGTTTTTGACAGAATGTTAGTGTCTCATGACTGCATTTTTCTTCTGTATTTGACTAAATAATATAAAACAATTTCCACTAATGAGTGATACCACCATTGCATTTACTGATTTCACTGAGTTGATCAATAGCCAAACTCACCTTCTGCAATAGGAAATAAGAATTTTGAAGTAGGAGACCAAGAATGTCCTAAAATTCCTGCAAAGAAGAGGGAAAACTTTATCCTGGTCCTGCTCATTTCTTTTGGCTTACTCTCTCTTGTGCAGAAGAAAGGAGTAAAGAATCAATAGCTTTCAAAGAAATTTCCTAAAGTAGCAACTAAGATAGGTGAACCTACTATCTACTTGTGAAAATTACAGTTCATGGATTTTTGAAGGATTGTATCTTTACAGTCCTACTTCATAATAAAAAAATCCCCAGAAAAAGTCTGCATAAGAGAATATGAAGAGTGAAGGCCTGACTTTGTGGGGACCTCCAGGAAGAGTGAGGATTTGTCATTTACAGCTTCTTTTGTCAGGAGGAAATGGAGAGAAGAGAAAATAAATGCTCTAGAGCTCAGTATTCTAGGACTTGTGACTTCTGAAAATTGTTTAAAGTTTATGGCCTTGAATTGAATGACTAAACACTTTCTGGTAAAGCTGTCAATTGGTGCTACAAAGGATGAAGTTGCTCTCTTGCAATTCACTATGATTGTTGAGAGGGAAGCTGCTAAGGCAATGGGGTGTAACATCTGAGCATACATCAGAGCAGCATCCCTTAGCAACTTACTGGTTTCCTGAGACCTGAAGAAGCTCCTTCTTACACTGATTTCTAATTGAAATTATAGAGGAAAGTCTTCTGTGATACAGCATTCTTTCACCATTCATAAGGTTAGCAAAATCCACTCTGAACCCAAACAAAACTAACAATAACAAAAAAAGAATATTTGTCTAGAATATTTATTTTAAAATGAAAAAAATACCTTAGCCTTAAAAATGCCAGCTCAGCAGTTAGAGTTCCAAGAAGTGCTAAGCTTGGCAAAGGAAGACCTCGAATAGACATATTGATCTCTTAGATTAAAATTGTTCTGTAGATATTCAAGTTACTTCCTTTTCCTATTGCAGTATTTCAAAGAGTTACTGAATAGTAGATGTACAAGTGGAAGTTATTTTCTTTGAGGAGTTTTGGTGGGGTTTTTTTTGTTTTCTTGTTTGGTTTTTTTTGTTTGTTTGGTTTGGTTTTTTTTGGAGGGAGGAGGTGTTTACATGCATTTTGGGTAGAAATGTTATTATACACAATGATAACTACACTACCTGTTAGACATCAATTAAGGTCCTAATGGTTATTTATATTTTCCTTAAAACTATAAAGACAAATCCTTCAAGTTAGTCCTATTTTTAGGTTTCAGATGCACCACTTTATCTTCATTGCAAAGTGAATGACCAGCACTTAGAAGTGTGACTAGGAAAAAATTATTGAGCAATGAAGAATATTACTGAGCCACACACCTTTCTTGGCTACCTCTTCTGGAAGGATGTCTTTGCTTTCCCTTCTCACTGGCAAGGAAAACCACTTATGGAAGGAACTTCCTACTTCATGAAAGACACTTCCTTATCAATTTCAAGCACTAACACAAAAGTTTACAGACTTTTTTCCAAAGTGTCTTGGTAATTTATTTATCCTGCTTTTGCGTACATCATGCTTGGTGATGTTCTAAGAGACACTCACACTTTCTCCTCTGTGATAAGGTCTCTCTGGTTTGACTTGAAATGAGGCATGGTTTTTGCTGTGCCCAAGGGTTTGTAGTTCAAATACTCTCCTGAACATTGCTAATAGGGGCAGACAACTCCATCTGTAAAATACAGTACTTGTTCTCTCTTGATTCATATGCTTCAGAGAGACACGAGGTGAGGACACACTTCTAAATAAGAATCAGTGACACAGAGGTAGAACATTAGTCTGTATTAGCACTGTAACTACAAGTCACCAAAAATATGAAACTGATCTTGGAATGCAGTGAAAAGAAGTTTATGGTGCTCTGGATGTTTGATTAAAAAAAAAAAAAAAGAAAACTGTAAGCTGCCTGAAGCAGGATTGTCTGGTACTTACACCACTGTGGTAGCTAAGTAACATTGCAGTAAGTAACAAAATTAACTAAAACATTCATCCTTTCAAGTACTACCTAGTTCCATGCTCTCTAGGATATGAAAATTATGTAAGAGAGCCTGAAACGATTTCTGTCATCACTGTCATTTCAGCATTTCATTTCTGTCATTCAACCTCAATTAAATCCATGAGAGCTAGACACCCGGATCATTTTGAAAATCCTATTAGATATGCCTCTGTATCTTCAGATTCTCAAATACATTAAAAATCTGAGGTTTGGGGCATATGGCTACCTGAGAGGTACACATTAAAAGGAGTTGTGTGAGTTTGATTGTTGTTCTTTATTTTGACATATCTCGGAGTAATAAATTGTGAATTTGCAGCTCATCTTGAAGACAAACTGATCTATGAATTATAAAATATACACTGCTCTTTAACACTCTGACACCCTGTTCCATGACCAATATCAGCTGCATAGGGCAGAGCACCGACACCCTGACCATGACCAGGATAGGCAGCATAGGCAGAATGTGGCTCACATTATTCCAATAACATATGATTGTCTCAAATCTCCCTACCCTTGTTGGATCCAAGAGGTTGTGAGACTCTTCCAGAGATTCAAAAGATATTTGCATGGTTGGCTGTTGTGGCCAGATGATCTGGACTCCAAATAACCCTGCCACTCCAGCACAGACAAGATATCAGTTATGATCCTGTGTTTGCTAACAGGGAACACCAAAGTTGCCTTATGGAAATGTTGTCTTTCCTGTCTCAATAAAGCTTTGCTTTATAATATGTTGTCAGACTTCATTATTGTTTAAACAAAAAATTCTTAGAACTCCTGTTCTGATTATATTTCAGACACCTTGCCTGGAGAAATAATTTGTTACAATTTTCCTGAAGTCAGGGCAGCTTGATAGCTAACTAACAAGGGGGGACCCACCTTGAAGAATTTCTGGTGCATTTGTATGATATACTTGAAATCTAGTACAAGGAGATTTTGTTTAGTGGTGACAAATTTACTATCTTATTTTCATCAAAAAGATAAAAAAATTGAAGCCATTGCACAGAATTTTTAATAAGAATATATTTTTGAAGCTATAATTTTCAAATATTCATATATAATCAGATTTTAAATGAGTAAATTTTTTCCTTGTCATTGGGCTTCATCCCACCTGAGATGCACAGAAATGAAAGCCTTTGCTGGATAAGTAATTATGAATTCTAGTAGAAGCTATTCACTTAGCTTTTCATTTGGTTCTTTGTGATAGTCTCTAACAAACAGTGAGAATATTTCTTTCAGTGGCGCAGAACGATAGTTGAAGTAGGTTCTTCTAAATCCACCATCTGCCCTTTAATTTGCCTTTATGTAGACAAAGTATATTTCATAAGGAGATGTCACGCTTCTTTTTCATAATGTATTTTATTAAATGCAAAACAGTGAAGTTAAAGGTCTAGATTAAACCAACAAAAGCAATGTAATTTACCACTTCGTTCTTAACTTGCTCCATATGCCTAGGTAATGCAACACACAATAGGAAATTTGGCAACTGTTCTAAAATCATTGTATTACCACTGGAAACAATGAAATGGGCTTTAAAGTTATACTGAAGTGTTGGAGCATTCCCTTCATTATTATCTACTGAAGTCATTCTCATATTTAGTCTTTTTGCTGTTTTTTGTTTGTTTGTTTGTTTCTTGTTTGTTTGGTTTTGAGTTGGCTTTCTTCACACTTGGTAGCTATCACAGCAA
Organism: Formicarius rufipectus; assembly: GCA_013399695.1. Classification (NCBI taxonomy): domain Eukaryota; kingdom Metazoa; phylum Chordata; class Aves; order Passeriformes; family Formicariidae; genus Formicarius; species Formicarius rufipectus. The sequence continues at coordinate 6,591 of VXAU01001244.1, read as the reverse complement.
TCAAAGAAAATATGATTCCTGTACATTTCTTATCTTTTTTTAAAAATTTAAAGTCAAATCCCATGGATAAAAACTGATTGAAAAAAATTAAAACTGTGTAAAATTTCAACATCAATGTGAAACAAAATATATTATATATATATATATATTTTCCTGTTTCCCATCTTCCCTTCAGATTTTCATTTATGGTTTCTTAAGGTTTTCCAAACACCTCTGGGGTTTTAGATTAACATTCTATGATTCTTTCCCATTAAAAGTTCTATAGTGTGCTTTTTTTTTCTCAGTTTAACCTCTGCCTTACCTTTTTCCATCTACCATAATACCTAATTCCTTTGTTTCCTTTTTGTTACCTTTCTTCATTCATTGTTAGTATTTATTTTTCACCTTCAACTTCTGATAATTTAGAGGCAGCCTTTCAACCAACTCAATTTCACCAACTACGAATTTAGCATCTTGACGCTTATCTTGATGTTCTCTCCAGTGTGTGAGATATAGACGTCTTTATTCCACCTTGGTGGGTGGACTATAAAGACCCTCTTCTTCATTGCCTGCTGAGTGAATCTATCTGAGTCTATGGCTGTTTTTCAGAAGTTTGAAACTGAATAACACCTTTCTGATCTACCAAAATTAATACTGATATTCAAACCCATTTTTTTGAAGTACCATATCAACATAACATTACCAAGTATCCTACCCTCTAGTAATTATAGTGTATTTACAATAGTAGTAGGACTGAGGTCATGTGGAGCAAGTCCAAAGTCCTTGGTAACTGTATGTGGTAATGCCTATTACCTAACACTTAATGACAATACTCAGAAAACGCTTTTCAGAAATGTGGGTTAATTAGTTTTTAAAGTAATTTTTCTAAGTCATCATGGTTTGGTTTGGTTTGGTTTGGTTTATTTTCAACAATAACAACAAAAATCCCCAACAGTCCCATCCTCCAAATGAGAAGGAAAGCCTTACTGTAATTCTTGTCAAAGTAAATAATTTCTCCCATGAAAAATATTAAATTGCTTTCAGAGCTATTACTTGTGATAAACATCTAGTGTAGGTAAAATGAAAAATCCTCACCAATTAAATAGTAAAACATTTCTATTGCCAAATTTTTACTTCAAGACTGAAGATAAAATTGAAGAGCAGATTATGTATAAAGAATGCTAATACTTAGAATATTTTCTATATGTGCATAATTACAACATTCTCCTTTAAGCATAATTTGAACATTCACAAGAGATGAGAGGCTTGTGTATAAGAGGGTGTAGTTGGTTAGGATTTTTTAGTAGCAAGAATAGTATTTAGCTTCCTGGATATTTAAGGGATGAAAAATAAAGATACATTTATTGAAGTCCCTACTCAAGGCTTCCATGTTAGGTCTTTGACACAGATGGTTGGATAAGTAATGAAAGAAAATGTTTAGTACATGCCATACTTTTAAAACCAGTAGATTTTTAAGTGTTGTTTGGGAAAACTCTTTTCTCTGATAATGATCTTTAAAGAAAAAAACAACCTCACTTTCTTTTATAATTAGTATAAATTTTTTTAATAGTTATATTTTTAATGAATGTAATGATAACTGATATTTTATGTATATTCTTGTTTTTATGATTATTCCTAGTGCAAATAATCTGGTTTATTTTTAAAAAAGTTGATTTATATTTTCAAGGTTTCCTTGCATTACATTGTTTTTCTTGATTGTAATCTTGCAGTTTCATAATGATCTCTGCAGACAGATTTTAGTCTTTTTGTAAATAAACAGAAAAAGACAAACTAGTGTTTTCAAAAATTCTTGGGAAAATTAAAGGTCCTTTCAGCACTTAAAAGATTTTTTAACATGGGAGAAAGGTTTTATAATTAGATCACCTACACAGATAACCATTTTTTTGCAAGTATTCATGTATGATCTTAATGTTTACAAAAGAAACACTAAATCATTATTTAGGTAATATTAGATTATTATTTTTAATGTTATATGTTACGTCAGTAATAGCATTTTGGACAAAAAGTAAAATATAGAAGATTGTCTTGCAGTTAAGGTAGAGAACATAAAAGCAGTAGTTCAGAGTTATTTTCATGTATTTGTGACATGCATAGATCTCTCATAATCTCAGCAGTAGAAAACAGCAAGGAGAAAATTTCCTTGCCACATCAGGCAAGTTCCAGATTTGCTGCAGAAGAGCTTGCCTTCTGAAGGTCCTGTGCCTCATGTGAAAGCTACAAGCAAATTTCTTGGAGATCTTTGTTCTTGCTAAAGGCATTTGGAGCTTGAATTTAGGGCACTTGCAGCTTGTGTTTAGGCCACTAGATCCACATGAAAAGTGGGTTTCAGTTCTATATTATGCCTGCACTTAAGTGCCTCCATTTGGGTTAGGTAACAATACTTTTGTTATGGTTAATAGACATCTATTGAGGTTAGCATGTGTAGTAGAGAAACATTAATCTGACAATAAAATCTTTGGGTAAAAATTATAATATTCACTATTTTGAAATCATGTGAAGTACTGTAGCCATGATGAGTCATTCTGCATTTTGATACCGAGGTGTCCTTGGACAGAAAACATTCCTGCTGAGAAAACTTCTGGTAATACTTTACTGACTTCCTTCCAGTTATTGCATATGGGCAGAAGCTTGAAACAGTTTCTGTGTGAATGCCACTTCTTGAATCAATGAAAGGGTGTCATAATCATGTTTACAGAATGTACTCTCATCCGTGGTATCAAGCATATGGTGTGATAAACATTGTACCTGCCATATGGAGGTTGAATACCACAAGAAATGTAACTCATTAGCCATCCCTCTATTGGTGATTAGACGTAGTATGCACATCCCTTCTCCATATTATTGTTGTTAAAACTAAAAGTAGGACACTTAGAATCTGTACTTAGTTACTCCACAATGTCCTCCAAGAAAGTTTTGTTCCTCCAGCTGAGCCAGTAGGAGTTCCAATAACTTTGTCTCAGCTGGAAATTGCTCTATGCAATAAATCATGGTCATTTAACGCTTTGATGCACCATGGTGAAATGTTAAAAAACCTAAGTTCTTATACAAAGCAAATTCTTGCTATAATCAACATAGCAACTTTTTCCTTGGATAACTAAGAAAAAATGTAAACAATTGCACACAGTCATATAAATAAGATACTCTGAAAAAAATCCTTATATGGCATTAGTCTCTTGAGCTCGACTTTGTGCATGCTGAAGGGCTACAGGTTATTACTGTGCATTAGAACGTTGCTTTGCATACATAGGCAAACAAGGGTGAGATGTAATTTTTTGGTTATATGTACTGGATACTCTTGAAATGAGGGGTGTGTCAAAAAATGTGTTCATCCTAGCAGCATTCAGAAATTTTTACCTTTTTATGTTTACCTTGATGGTAGATTCACCAAAGGATTGGAAGTCTGATTATTACTGTAGTTGTATATATACTTACTGTGTTGGAAATTAAAATAATTTTCAAATATATTTACAAAACTATTTGAATTAAGGAATAGTCTCAATGAAATGAGAAGGAAAAAATATCTAGTGTAGAAGTAATAACCTTTATTTTCTCAATGGTAAATATGACCTCCATCTCAAAGAAGACAATCATTGCAAACTATCTTGTAGCATCATCTTACACATCCTTATGGTCATGACAGATTTTATTTCTCCTTTTGACACATTAGCTTCATTTTTCTAGACAAATGGAACTAGACTATGCACCCATTGGTGACAAGGAATTCTTATCAACTTGTCAACCACTAGAAAGGTATAACTGTAAGAGAAAAAGGGAAACATGAAATACAACAGAATATGAAAAGATAGATGATAGATAGATGATTGATAGATACATAGATAGATAAAATAAATCAAAATATCTGATTCTCTCAATGTCTCAGGAGCAACCTGCTGCTTACAGTTTGGTTTTTTTTCTTAATTTTTTGATAGGTTACAGCAGAAGCAGAATAATTTCATATTATACATTTCCTTTGGACTAATTCAAATTACTGGTATGTTATTTTCCACAACAGCTTAATTAATATACATGCAGCAAATACATTCATTTTCCATTGTAATTGCAGGCATACTCTGGAGTTGAGTGAAACTCTTTTGATTCAGCTTTCCTTGATGAATTAAAGTTAACACAAAATATAATCTCTTTAGTAAGTGCGATTGCTATTCAGGTGTAATCAAATTTGTAGAATATGAAATAATTGGGGCAAAATGTGCTTATGGTTCAAGGGAATAGCTCAGGAAAAAATGTAGATGTTGTAGTGTTTGAGTGGCAAATTACTGAAACATTTATGTGAAATCAGAGAGAATGGTTAATACTGGAAAGGAATTCTAGACGTGATCTTGTCCAAAATCCCTGTGCAAGCACAAGAGACATTACCAAAGAACATGCCTGAACAGTTTTTTAATATCCTCATGGACAGACTCCACAAGGTCCCCAATTGATCTGTACCATTTCTTGGTAAACCTCATGGAAAAACTGTTTCCTGATCTACAAATGTAGCTCTTTTCTCTGCTTTTTCCAGTAGCTCTGATCCTGGCTCTATTTTTAGTTATTTACTTTGTTTTAAAACTCAGAGAAGGGCATATGTTCAGCCATGTAAGTGGTTATGATGAAGGGAGTTCCCTAGAGTTTATGGAAGCATGTTTCCAAAACACGATGTCTTGATGTGTTTTGTCAAGAGTCTCAAATTAAAACACTAGAAGACTTAAAATAAAACTGAAGTCTCCAGGGTGCCACCCAATATCATCTCTTAGAAGTACTTTTTGCACTGGACATTGGTTTGAACAATTTGGTTTTTCATTTAATTGTAAGTCAAACCTTGAAAAATTAATTATAAGTTAACCCTATAATAATTAATATTAATTGAATCTTTTGTATTTTTCAGCATACTTAATTATGTGTATATACATGTTATGCAGATAAAAACGTGACATGAGTGTTAAATTGCAATATAGTTTGTTTCTTTTTTTTGTTTGTTTTTTAATTTCAGCATGCATTAAGAAAAACCCACCAAAACCAAATAAATAAAACCACTAAAAATACCCATAACTGTCTTTACATTAATTGCATTTCATATTGTTGGTAGAAATCTGCTTTTGAAGATAATTCCCAGTAACTTCGCTTAGGTAAGAAAGTTATCTCAATTTATAAATTTTAACTTTGAAGAGAATCTAGCTCCAATGTGTTACAACCAATTTTCAGGCCTGCAAATTCAAGTCTTCTGTAATTTTGCTCAAACCTTTTTAATTACGTTATATATGACCCTATGATAGTGAAGAAAGTGATAAAATGGGGCTAAAAATCCCATTAAACAGAAATCACCAACCTGGTATCTACATTGTAAATGTCACTATGAAGTCAGCATACATCTTTATATGCAGGTGAATATTAATTTACCAGTTTGTAGTTTAGCTTTACAGTTGCATAAGTACACTATAATTAGACACAGGCAGCTTGCACTTTCTGAAAAAGAGTGTTTCTGAAACATGGACATTGGATATTCTTAAACCCTACAAAAATTTTTAATCACGAATAGAACAGTGTCATTCCTCTCTGATCAAATAAATATTAGTGTAATTTAAGTATCTTAATGAGCAAAGTAGTGATGAAAGGAATCCTTTAAACAACTGGTAGCATAACTATATCATGTAGATAATTTTTGCCATGTTTTGTCAAAGAATCTTGAATTTTTCCTTATCTTAGCTTCTACAAATACAAACGACGCATCTCTTTCCATATTCTCTGCAATGACATTTGCAGTAAATTTAATTTATAATACTGTACCAAGTATCCACTGCTACACTGTCATTGAGATTATTGAAATGATAGTTCTGCTAGATAATCTATCAATCCAAACTGCAGGACTTGGGCCAATCTCGTCTATATTAAAATTACCTTCCCTGTAAGAAAGACATAATTCTTCTCCTTTCTTTCACAACTTTGCCTTCTGTTTTGAGTTTTATGAATAATTGCTTTTTACTGATCAAAACCAAATTCTAATATACTGCACAGATGGTCATTGATCACTATAAGCACTAATGTATAAATAAAAATATGTTTATGTTTCAAACTAAAACTGACATCTCTATAATAAGACCTCATACACACAAGCTAGTACACTACTATACCATACCCAGAGAGGCTGATTGCTCAATTTCTGTGAGAGTTTTTCCAGCTGAAATATGAATTCTGTACTAATGAAATATAGAAATATTAGTATATATTTTCTGTGTAAAAAAATGTGTCTCTGTGTATTTGATTGTTAAATTAACTGAACCCTAGGATTCTCCATTAATTAAGATAGTACTGCAGGTATCCATTTCACCCAAAATACATTTACAATTTTGTCTTGGTATAATGCTATAAAACTGTTTTAGATGGGATTTTGTTTGATACTCCCTTCCCAGTCTCTTGTGGATAATTACCTATGCCACATGATCACCATACATGTACATACGTACAATTGTTCACCTTTATTGGTAAAGGTCATAAATAAATATGAGGCAAGTCAGAACTGTGATGCACTACAAATGATTTCAGCCCTATTGGCACTTGAGAAACTTAACAGATTATGATTAAAGGGAAAAAAGGAGA
>VXAU01001243.1:1037884-1110693 GCA_013399695.1 Formicarius rufipectus | reverse complement strand
GCACAGAGACCCTGCAGAGAGACAAATCAGAGAGCTGGGAAATCAGTAGCCGTATGAAGTCTAAATACTGCTCATATTTCAGAACCTGTACCAGCTGGGTCAGACACTGAGACAGTTTGTCATCTGCCAAGGACTCCTCTAGACACCAAACTGCAAAGGTTTACACCTTTTGATCTGGATAATTGCAGTCCAAGAGCTCCTTTACTTGCTCTGGCTTGATTGAAGACCACTCTTTTTCCAAGGAGTACATCTGGGCCACTTCTTCTCTAGAATTCCATTTAACAGACAAAAGTAATTTGGGAAGAATTTCTGGAATATTCCCACAATAGTTACTGTGTCTCCAGTGGAAGTCCTTCTCTTGCTTAGTGGTTTCAGACAAAGGGTGAAAGGGACATTTGGCTCTCAATTGCTCTTTTTCTCTCTCTGTTAACTCTCTGTCTTGAGCTATTCTGTTACTTTGCCCTGCATAGCTGCAGTTGAATCCTAAGTCACATGATACAGTCCAGTTAACATTTCCTTCTATCACTCCCATATCTGGAAACTTTACAGGATCACTGAATGAACCAATCAAATTCCAGCTCTAAACTTGGAGTTTTCCTTTTTTTTTTTTCAAACATTTATATTTCCTCAAGCCAGTGGACAGTGCTCCTCTTTAGCTCCCTTTAGACCTTTAACAGAGCAGACAGAGGCAGAGCCGAGCAGTACGTAGGAGGTCAGGAAGGTACATGTCATACAACAACATTCCATCTGGGATTAGAACAAGGCACTCTTTGAGTGTTCACACTGTCACACAAAGTGTGGTAGGTACCTGTTCCAGCACAGAACTTGTCTATATCTCTAATGTTCACATCTGCACAGGTTGCACAGAGAATCCTTATTCTGACAGCACTATTTTATAGTCCAGAGGGATTTGGTTGTAGCTTCTCCATTTGTGTAGGGTGTAGCTGTAGAGACATGCCTGGAATAGGATGGCATTGCCAAGGTGGCCCATGGCAGCTGGTGTACAGGCTTTCCTTTGCCATCACGATCATACTGGGCATGCAACCAAGCATTATACAGCTTCTTAAATACTTATATTGGCTCAACAGACATTTTTTGAGCAAGTATCCATCACAGCCAGACACTTTTAAAATATATTTGTCCTGGAACTCCAAGGCACAAAGTTTCAGTAGTTCAGATGACAGCAACATTGCATTTTCCTCCTAATTGCTTCAGCAATAACTTGCTCAGGCACACAGTCATGATTGATTTTTAAGGTTTATTTCTACTTGTCATTGTTTAGTGAGAGCATTACCCATATCACCACTGTAATTTTCCCTTTGTTTGGGGTGTTGTATATGTGTTTGGATAGTTCAGCTGAAGATTCTACATTTGGAGGACAGACATACAGTGCTCTACTGAGCAGTGAATTGGCATCTCAAAGATCCACTGCTTCTTTACAAACATTAAGAATATTTCTACTGAAGTCTTGTACTTCTGGATCCTTGATCATGTCAAATTCACAGACAGGGATGCCAATAGCAAAACCTATTTCTCTGTTAAGAATCTTTTCTTCTCTGTTACCCGCTGGTTCAAAAACTTTTAGAAAAGGCTGAAATAGTTGCAGGTCACAAAATCCCTATGTTTCATCAAAAAAATTTCTTCTCTTTCTGCTTCTTGCTACAAAAATGTGAAAAGAGAGCCACTGCCTCTCGCACAGGAATAACAGGAATGGAGAGGGACTGACCCCAGATGGGGAATGAGTGTGACAGGACAAGGGGGAAGGGACTCAAACTTCAGAGTCCAGAGTCACAGAGTATTCTGAGTTGGAAGGGACCCACAAGGACCATTGAGTCCAACTCTTAAGTGAATGGCCTTTTTTGGGATTGAACTCAAGACCTTGACATTATTAGCACTGTGCTCTAACCAACTGAGCTGATTGCACCAGGAAATCTTCAGCTTGGATATTAGAAAAAAAAATTCTTCACTGAAACAGTGATTAATCATAGGAACACTCTCTCCAGGGAAGTGGTGGCATCACCTTCCCTGGAAGTGTTCAAAAAATAAGTAGACATAGTACTTCATGATATGGTTTAGTTGATTCAGTGGAATTTGGTCAAAGGTTGGAATAAATGGTCTTGGAGTCTATTCTGACCTTAATGATTCTATGATTCTGTGATATTCTTATGGCCTTCCAGGGTACCTTTTTCCCTTACACAACATCTGTTTCTTTTCTTTGGAAGAGTACAGGAGATTTTAACCTCATGACTCTGCTTTGAAAGGCAGCCCTTGGAAATGTTGCATTTGTGTTGAACTGAGGCACTGCTCACAGGTTTTCAGTCATGTCTGCTCATGCAGATGATCCTACTCCTCTGCCTTATAGAAATGAGCTAGACTTTGGAAAAAGGGGGAATGTTGTCCTGGCTAATTTCCTTAATTATCCAAACCCTTAACTAAAGGTATGCCTACATGGTCCAGTGGGAGCTTATGAAGAGAACCTAGTTGTCATGAGGTTACCTTATTAGCAATTGGTAAACTAGGTCGAGGTGCTACAACTCAGAAACCTTTCAATTGATTCTACTGACTGCAACAATCAAGCTCTGGAGTGGGGTTCAGGGGTGGACAAATCTGCTGTTTCAGGTAAGGTCTGGTCTTCTGCCAATCTCTTCCCTGGGTGGGTTTGGGAAAACAGTGCATATAGTTAGAAGCAAAGCCTTGAGGGTGTAGTTGCTCCATACTTACTCCTCCTGTTCCCCTGCCTTCAATCCTTAATCAATAGGGACAACAAGGGGCTTTCTATGGGCAAATCAGCTCCAGGCCATGTTGGATGGGGCTTTGAGCAACCTGGTCTACTAGACCGGAAGCTGACCCTGAGCCCATGGGAGGCTGGAACTAGATGATATTTGAGTCTCTTTCCAACCCAAAACATTCCATGAATCTATGATTTAGCTGCCTAGAGTAAGATAGGAGAAAAGTAGGACCCAGTGATATGCCAGTCTTTATACTGCAGTATAACTGCACTCCTTCTCAGAAGTGTTCTGGTACATAGCTGTGCATAATTACTTTTAAATAAATTTTTCAATGCAGGCATAAAAAAAAATCTTAATGGCTGCAGCACTGCACTTGTGATGAGCAGCCCTTCAATAACTAAGCAACAATTTGTATGTATACCCAAGGAAAAAGAGCCAGTAATAAGTTAGTGATGAGTTTCTAGGGGATTAATATATGAACATTGGGTTAAACATACTTTATTTTTAAAAACACTCAGGCAGCATCTTTCTAGGAAGCATGTTATTAAAATTGACAAGATTGACTATTAACGACTGTATATAAGTATACTCATGTCATAATTCATGCTTTATTATCCAACTACAGGTAAGTACATAAAAATTCAATGTACTGTACTGCATCTTATTTAGATCATTGTTCCAGTGAAATATAAAGTGTCACTGACAGATCTGTTCTACTAGTAATTCCATAGTAAATTACAAACAGACTCAATGAAGCTAATCTTCTTGTAATTTATTTAACAGGATTTTTTTCATTTATATTCAAGGTACATTTTGGCAAATATGCTGCATCGTTCAAACTAAAAAAAAACCCAACCCAACACTTAATGTATCATGAAGCCAGGATTAAATACCTACTGACCTAAAACCTCTGCTTTAAATAAACTTCAAGAGAGTGCCCTTCATCTATTGTGTTTAAAGACAAAGACTGCATGAAAGTGCAATAAGATCCACCACAGCAAGAGGCTGCCTTGTTCATGGCTCCAGGGAAGTTCAGAGAAAGAATATTTCAAACATAATGAGAGCCAAGGGAGTCTTTCCCTCCCCATTTGTAGCAGTCAATAACCTGACTGAGTCAGAGACTTCATCCAGATCATTGTACTCAGCAGATTCACATATCTTCTGTAAATATGTGTAAACCCCACATGGATATTTTTCCAATTTTAGGTACAGTTATGCCCTGTGGCAATAAGTTGGTAGTTTGGTTATAAGCTTTCTGAAAAAGTATCTTCACTGGTTTGCTTTAAATCTACTACCTGAGCATTTCAGTTTGTGTTTTTAATCCTTGTGCAGTGAGAAATAGGAAATACATACTTCCAATTTATTTTCTTCTATCCATTCATTGATTTTTTTTTTCCTCAAGTGTCCTATCTCATAGAAACATAGAACAGTTTGGGTTGGAAAGACTCTTCAGCAACATCTAGTACTAAACATGTAGTAAAGAATTTCTTCCTAATATCCAATCTGCATTTACTGTCCTGCTTAAAACCATACCCTCTTGTCCTGTCACAACATGCCCTTGTGAAAGGTCCCTCTTGCAGCCCCTTTAGACCCTGGAAGGATGCTGTAAGATGTCCCCTAAGCATTCTCTTCAGGCTGAACAATCCCAGTTTTATTTCTGTTAAATGTGTATGCTTGTATAAATCAAATATTCCTCTTGCCATTCCTAGAGTTGTTGGGAATTAAAAGGAGATGATATGAGGGCAGACTTTGGGATGCCTGTCCATGAAATAGCTGCACTGAGTTACAGATAAAAAGTAGGTTTCTTATAAGAAGTGCTACACAAAATGGAAAGCTGGCTGTGGGCACAATTTCTCACTCATAAGAGGGCAAAGTCTTTATCAGATGCCTACTTTAAATATTTAGGTAATATAGTCTAAGTAACCACCACGAACTTGCAAAAATTGTTTTCTCTAAAAACCCATTAGCTGAAAGAAAAACTTTACAGATCAAAAGAAATATGAAAAAATCCCCAACATTGTACAGAGAAACCTGAGAGATCAGCATCTATTGTTCATCTTGATGTAGACGATGAAGCAGGATGCTGTTTTGGGATAAGAACCGTATAAAACACTCTCCACGAATCACCAAATAACATAAATGTTTTTTTGTCAACCTTGGTTGCTTTAAATAGCAATTTTCAAAAAATAACTCCTGAGTTTATAACTACTGAGAACTACTGAGTACTGAGAACTGATCAGGTAAAGCCTGTGGTGCCTTTTGTGGCTGTTTGGATCAGCCAGCTGAAATGTCAGCTGCGGTGTTGTTCCCAGAGATTTACAGAAATTAGACACCAAAATCCCAAAAGAATTCCCTTGCAAATAAGTACTCCAGCCTTCTTAGTTGTCTGAAAAATCCCATCCTTGAGCACTTCTAGCAGTACTACCTGTGGCTGATTTCTATGTTAAGCTGAATGTAGATATGAGTTGTGCACATTTGTTCGAGAATAGCTATAAAAACTGCTTCAGAAATGTAGACAACTGCTTAGCCTCTGTCCTTAGAGACCATGTTTTAATGTTCATTTATTTATTTTAAAAATGTTCATTTATGTATATATAGTAATATCATTAAACCCACCCAATTCAATTAGCAGTACCATGGAAAAGGGATGGAGGTTTTTGTTTGATTCAATTGTAAGCAAATGAAGCAGTAATAAACCCCCAATTAGCACTGAGGAAAATAGACTGAAGTATTTTTTTTCCCAGAATTTCACTGTAAACAAAAATGTGTGGCTGGTATTCAAGGGGAAGGAAAATACAATTTGAAGATGCTTTAAAACTTCAGTGATTAATGTCATGCCAAGTCACTCATTAAAATTCCCATAAAATTATGACCGCGGAAGAGAATTCTCTTCTGAAGAAAAATCAAATGTAATTAAGAAGAGAGAAAGAGAATGGGGGACAAATTGCCAGCCAAAATCAAGCTAAAGTCAGCTGCCATAGAACACGTTTCAAGGGCTATGACCAGACCCTTATTGAGGGCATTATCCTGGCACTCAGGAGTGCACGCAGGTCCCAGTTTTGACCAAACCATTCATGTGACATCTGTCAAGTTGCTTATTGGTTTCCAGTGTCTTGGAAATGAAATGGAGATGACAATTCCTTTCTGCCACCCGGAACGTCTTGTTGGCCTTGATCAAGGGCTTATGGCAAATGTGTAGAAGATTCAGCACAAGGAACTGGTAAGATTAGAAGCACCTTTCTTGTGGTTTGATGGGGCAACTAACGGTTTGATTGCAAGGTACCAGAGGTGGTAGAACTTCTTCCTACCAACAAGTTTTGATCATCAAATCCCCAAATATCACTTTCCCAACTTCTACAATTTCAGGAAAAAATGTATTCCCAAACCTGTCTTGTAGCATTACAGCTTGAGCTGTTGTTGGGCTGCTGACTTGCACTGCTGGTTGACCTTCAGGCCTCTCATCCATTTCAGATGTCATCACTCTTAAGGAGCACATTGCAGGACCAGGTTTTGTCAGGAGACTAGCACTGATATCCCTTGCTCTGAACACTCAGATTTTTGTGCTACAGCCCCCAGCAACTGCTTGAAGGTTTGACTTTAATCATGTTATTCTGCATACATGCTCATTCATATCTGACTTCAGCATGTTCTATTCTACTTCTGAACCAGGAAACATGTCTTACCAAGGTGACAGGTGGTCTGGCACAGCAGAAACAGATCTGTAGCTTGTGGCAAAAAATAAAACCACCCCTCCAAAAAATAAAAATTTAGCTTTATTTCAGCATTTCCTCCTTGTTTAATAAATCCTTCAGTTTGATAAACCTGGGGCAAATGATGATAATATTTGTTTTCCCACTGGTTTGATTTTTTAAGTATTTCTGAATTGGTTTTTTTTTGAAGAGGAAAAAAAAAATCTGTTTTATAAGTGATGCCATGTACTGCAGATGTCCTGTGAGGATTCAATATGAGAGAAAAGCTTATAGAATGCACAGTGCAAATAGGGAGAGGAGAAGAAAAGGGACCGAGTGCTATTTATAGCTTATATTCACTTCATCTAGGCTAAGTATTGTGACTACTTGTCTCCAGTGGCAATGCAGGGACTTGGACTGGGAAGCCTAAACTGGGCTGTCCATACTGCTCTTGAACAGATACATCATGACCTTTGTATGCCTAAGCAAAGCAGCTTTCTCAGGCTGCCTGATATGGCCCCAGGACTCTCAAGCTAAAAACTAACACCAGCCAAGGTCTGTTGTTTGCCACTGAGGACAAGCACATGGCATTACCTGTGCTCAGAACCACGTGCCTGCCTCCAAAAAGCTGTTTTGGCATGAACTTGGCTGAGATGGAACCTGCATCCTTCCCGGGCACTGGCTGGGAGGGTTTGTCACAGGCTGCAAGCCCACTGGAGTCATGATAAACTGAAGTGCCTAGGATGATCAGTGCACTGAAGCACTCTGTAATAAGAAAAGTCATTTAGCTGTCAGACCAAGAAGTGGCAGCTTAGATACTGATCTTGAGGCCAAATATGGTTGACACAAATAACTCGTGCCCCTTGTAAAGTGAAATTTTCCTTCATTAAACATAGATGCATGCAGTGCAGTGCTCAGCGGTTTGCTCTTTTATATCCAGGCTCTGATTGTTTTATTTTTATCCTTTAAGAGAAATCAGATGTTAGAGAGGAAGCTATTCTTAGGCTGACTGTGCAAGTGATCAAGCCAAGCATATCCATATAAGACAGCTGCTGGCAAATGCCAGCACTGGGTTGTGCTTTCGCTGCAGAAACAGCAGTGTGAGTGCTGGGAGTGCAGACATGGCACCCTTGGGGAATGAGAGCAGAGCTGTCACCATGCTTGTGGTACTTCTCATCTCGGGTCCTCAGCATGTAGAAGTCTCTTCATACCAGTAATTCAATATGAGAAAATGGATTCCCTGATGTCAGTACCTCCTCTGCATAGCCATTAGTCCTGCTGTGGAGGCTGACTGCACTCATGCTAGCCCCAAGGTGATAAATTGTGATGGATGATGCTTCCTGGAATTAGTCAGAAGTCTCTGCTCCACACTGCCAGGTTGGTGAGCATAGATCCAGCAAAGTGGAGTCAGTAACGGTTGGATGGTGCTCAGGCTCTGCCCCCCACTTGTAATCATCTGAGCCTCATCAAAGTCCAAGGCATGGTGAAGACACACTGCTTTCCTCTCCATGGGAGTAAAACTCTTGGCAGCTCATGTGGGCTGAAGCTCAGAGAGGAGGAGGAAATGAACCCAGTAACTTTGTAGGTCTGAGATGGAAAGAAAAGACTCAGGAAAGGGTAGTCTTATGCTAGCAATAGTTCCAGAATCCCTCTACTGCTCTGGTCTATGTGACGTTTCCATGTAGTGAACCACAGATATTAGTTGTTCCTTTGGCCTGTTTGGGGTAGACTCCATCTGCACTCACATGCCAATACACTATTTGGCACAGTGAACCTTTGTTCTCATTTCAAGACCAAGCTGGATGGGAAGGTTCTGATCAACCTGTTCTACTGGAAGGTGTCCCTGTCCATGGCAGGGGGCTTGGAACTGGATGATCTTTACAGTCCCCTCCAACCCAAACAATTCTATGATTCTGTGATTTCACATCTTTAGGTACTGTTGTGCCGAGAAGAAATCCACCAACATGTGTGAGCACTTGTCCCCAGGCACTGGGAATGGGCTTTGTTCAACAGCTCAGTGTGTCCAGTTGATTCACCTCATCCCATCTCACAGCTCTGACAGCAAACATCTTCTGGCACACCAAAGTGTCACAGGGCAGTCTGCCCATGTGTGCATGGTGCAGCACAGGAGATGTTGTGGATGTCCTAGAAGTCTCAACACTGAAGCAAAGTATTGATACTGGGTCCTCAGAGTCTTTAAAAATGACACGCTCTTTGTTCTCTTGCTTCTGAGGAGTCACTGAGGACATCATGCTCTTTTGCTGAGCTAATCACAATGAATCAGGTCAGTCTAGGTGAAGGTAATTAAAATTATCAGTGCTTCAGCAGGTGCCCACAGGGCAATATAAAGGGTCTCATATATTTCCTTACTAGAATTTTCACTCAGCTTTGGGGTTTTTTTTATTAGCCTCGTCTTAGCAGCAAATCAAGCAGGTAAGTGTGGTTGTGAATTTGCTTATAGAGACACGGTTAGCTTGTAAAATACAGACTACTAGCTGTGAAGCTTTGCAGTATTTCAAAACATTGTTATATTTTCACAAATTTAGAGGATTCTGCTTTTTATTGAATTTCTCTTTTCAGTTGGAGATTTAGAGTCTTACCTCCATAGATAAAAATCTGCTAGAAACATGTAAAGAGGGGAGAGAAAAAGAATGAAAAAATGGGTCAAATAAAACAAAATATAGGAAAATCTGGAATAACTCAATTTCTTTGTAGCTGAACATTTGACCAAGCTTGTGAGAAACGCAGGTAGTGGTGAGCAGAGTCTCATTCTCTCAGCAGATCCTTTTGTCAGCAATCCATTGCGAATGGTTAAACTGGACTTGGCTGTGCTCCAGTAATACCAGTTTGCTTTGTGTTGCTACGTGATCGAACGCTGGAGGTCAGGTAGTGCCCAGTAGGCAAGTGCTGAGCCAAGCCCGAACTTGTTGATCAAATTTTGTGTAAGGGTTGAGCTAGGACAGATCCAGTGGCAGTGAACATGGGGAACATCAGGTTTGCAGTGCTGGAAGTTCCCCAGATCTGAGTCCATAGGGCACAGGCATGGTTGCACTGGTGTGTCAGGACAGAGGGACACCAGGACAGGAAACGAGTGAAGAGCCAAATTCCACAGAGGTCAATGGAGTTGTCTTAGAGGGGAGACCAGAATTGAACCACAAAGATGTCATTCCTACTGCTCTTCATTTACCACTGACCTACTGCTCTTCATTTACCCTGACCACTGCTATAAATGTGTATAGGGATGACCAGACTCCTCTAAGTTGCATTTTTCCTTTGGGGACAGTGGCCAAAAAAAATAAAAAAAAAATGTACGGAGTTGGGTTTTCTCAACTTGGAGGAAAAGAGTCTGAAAATACAAATGACTCTTGCTGCAGAAAGAAGCAGAATATACTACTCTCAGTTTCCAGTGTATATAGGGCAAGAGTAGAGGGCTTAAATTGTAGAAAAGTTTTAGATCGGGAAAATATTTTGTAATAGTGAAAATAATAAAGAAGTGGGAAAGGTGTGGGTGTTCCATCAAGTTTTTAAGAACAGTGTGAACAAATACTGTGTGGGAATAGCTTATGTGTGCTTAATCCTGCTTTAAGGAGAGATGGATTGTATGAGAGTTTAGCTTTATTTTCTTTGAGCCAAATCCTCATAATTTGCAAAGGAATTTTGTGCCTGGTCCCAAGGATTCCCTTTAAAAGTGCCAGACCAAGAGATTCTGGGCATTTTTGCTAGTTGTTTCACAATTAACTACACTAAGAGGAGTTAATCATTAGTATGTCCACTCAGCTGACAATCTACTTGTTGGCTTTTGCCTTCGGAGGGTGTGATCCCATCACACACCAAGGTCTGTGTGCTGAGCATTGGTGACTTGCTGAAGTCAACAAGAGTCAAGAGTTTTCATTCATGTCCCTGACAGTACCTTAATTTCCATTAAAATCCTTAAACACTTTATACCTAAAGATAATATCATATAAATGTCTTAAACTGCTACCCTGTTGATGACATTTTTGGGAAATTGCCAGTAGATATGTATTCTTGCCCACTAACTGGATACAAAATTATTTTAGATTAAATTAAACTAACCTCAATTTCATCACCCTGATGACTGCTATATTTAACTTGCTTTTCATCCTGCCAGGGGCTTTCCCCCATGTGAGTTCTGATTATTCACATGACCAGTCCTGCTGAAGTTACTGGGTGACTTTTATAATTTTTGCTTCTAGGAACAAACTTTCAATATTTTTTTCTCTCCACAGCCTGATTTCAAAAAGTGATCCTGTTTTTGGGTTCTTAGTCTACAGCTCTAAAAGAATATGCTCTTGGTCTTCAAATGAAGTATAGATCATCTTGCCAGCCTTCTTCCTCCAATGGCTCCTGAGGGTATTTGTTTTGTGTTTGACAAAAGCCAGAGACCATCTTTCCAGTTCCCAGGCCTGTCTGCATGGGCAAATTCCATCTTATCTTTCAGAAAGCCTGGCTTAAATTGTGTCCTGCCACTTTCCATTGGTTTTTATTTAAAGTGTTTCTTTTCCCTGATGAGAATTCTTATAATTAAATTCACTTCTGTAATTACATTTCCCTGGGGTCGGTTCTGGAAACCACATTCACAGGTGGAAATCATCCTCCCCTTCCATCACTATATCCACAAGGGAAAGTGCCAAAATTTTATTTACTTCCTGAACTGGCTCTTCTGTCTTGTTGAATGAAGCCTTTTCCCATCACCTCATAACCTGCACTCTGCATTCACATGGCTTCATATAGATAATAAAAGCACTCATCTCCACTTATCTGAGCCCCTCTATAAATCCCCACATAGCATGGAGTGCAGTCTTTTGGCAGGAGCAAAAGCACAGCTCTGTTGCTCACTAGGAGCTGCTGATGTGCCTCTTCAGCAGGAGCAGTTGGGAATTAGCTCATCCTCCACTGCAACTCCCTGCCATGAAGTGAAGCTCCTTGTGCCTGAAAACCTCCGAGATTCCTGTTAGGAGTCAGGCAGAAGTTGGGAATTCACTGAAGAGTTTGAAAAAGAAGCTGAATAATGTCAGATGATGTCTTTGGGGAGGGAATTATTGATTTGGAGCAAGGAGGGAAGGTTATTGATTCAGATTTTTACCTTTCAGTAAGATGACTTCTGGTGTGATTCCTCCCCCTCCCTCCACATGTCCCCTAAGCCCTGAGCTGCTGATTGAACCATTTCCTCACTGCAAGGCCCCTCCAGTCAGTCTGATCTGTGGTTTATATAGGTGGCAAAGGCACCTGGAGCTGCTCTTAATGCCACATAAATCTAAATAGATGCAGTTGCTCTGCTGAAAGGCACTTGGGCAGCCCAAAAGGCTGAGCACCAGTCAGAGGTTTCTCCCCACAGAGCCCTGGTCTGGTGTTGGGGTACCCTGTGCACAGAAGGCAGGAGGATGGATAGGAACACTCAAAAAGTTGAAGGACTTGCCCAGTCAGAAATACTGGGATCAGAAAACTCTAGAAGTGCTGCAGACTAGGAGAGGGGTTCATATGCTTGGCCTTTATATTCAGAAGACACTAAGTTTATGGCCCATTGAGGAGCCTTTCCATGGGTGCAGTGTGTCCATGATCTGTCTCAGTCTCTTTGATACACTCCCACAGTGTAAAACAAAATATTATAATTATTCAAATTGTTAATCCTCTTGGACCCCACAGGGTCTGCTCTAGGCTCAAAGAAGTATCTGATGCACCAAGCCCTTTGATGACATCCTTGGGTACAGAGTGCTGGAAGAAGGTCATTTCCTGTGGCTCTTCAGACTGTGTTTTATGGAGTCACTGAAAACAGTAGCTAGCAAGGAAGACAAATCTTCTGACTCTCCATCCCAATTTACAAACTCTCCATCTTGCCTCTCTTCAAGTTCTGTGTATACTCCAGTGACCTGGGTAGGTGGAGGATCCCTGGGAAGTACAAGGTTAGAGGAATGGGGCACTCCTGTGAAAGAGCAAGGAGGGTGCTACACCTTCATGTCCCTGAGCATCTGACACACTGTCCTGAGGGTCAGCAGTCAGCACAATGTAGCAGCAATGCTGTGGTTTGAAAATGGGTCAGCTGTGCTCTGCGTCCTACCTCTCACCCAGTCCCCTCTCCTCTGCCTTTGCCAGAGAAAGTATGTCAGCCACAAAATAAATGCACACTGTTCATAACAAACAACCCACTTTGCATTCCTGTAGCATCCTTCAGCAATCAAAAATTCACTACACCAGCCATAGGGGAATATTCATTTCTGTCATGTTGCAGATGGGAAAAATGATGTGTGTAGAGGTGAAATAGAAGGCTGATCATGTGTCTTCCTCCTGCCAGGGGTTATGCAGTGAGCTAGCATCTGAGAAAAGAGAAGGGCTCATTTGCCTTGGAGTGTGTGCATTCACAGCTCTTGCTCTTCCCTGATCTGATCTCCGTCCCCTCCACTGTTCAACGTTTGTCTCCAGCTTTGGGTTCCTCTCACCTTTGTCCATCCACCTCAAAACTCCTTCTGCAGTATTTTGCCCAACCTTTGCTTCATCTGTGGCTTTCTCAGTTCAGGCTCTCCCACTTCTTTCAGCTCAAAAGTACCTGCACCAATCACCACAGCATCTTCCATGCAAAATTCAATTGACCTGAACTTGTGTGCTGCATCCCCTTCACAGGCTCACATGGCTTCCTGCATTATATACATTAAAAAACCTCAAAAAAACCCCCAAAACTCCAACAAAAACCAAACTATGTTTTCCTTAACATCTCCCGTTCCTTTCACTGGAACCATCCCATTTAGTACAAAAGGAAAATCTCCAGTGATCAGCATCACCAGCAAACCAACCAATGTGTACACATCTGGTTAGGTATTCACCACCCCAATGCAGATCATGTGTGCCAGAGGAGAAGGAGTGGGGCTGTAAAACATGCTGGCCTCTGGTGACATTTGTGTCTTCTTCTAGAACTTATTAAATATTAATTTACTTGAACATACAGAGCTGTTTAAATCTTCCAGACAGTTTGCAAATACTAATGCAATTAATTTGTCATCCTTCATTGATAAAGATGCTATTATAGATCTGGCTAATAAAGATCCCTCTGAGGAAGCAATACTTTGAAATGTATCAAATGACAGGACCATGTTGCATTTGTTAAACAAGTGAGAACTTCCCAAAGGGCAGGTGTCCAGTAAAATACGTTTTTTTCCAGAGAAAAACTGTATTACAACCCATCAGTTCCCTTTTTATGAAGAAACAGCATCTTCAGCACAGGGCCAAGCAGCAAGACTGGGAAAGTCCTCTCTGCATGGGAACGTGAGAGTGACCTCCATTGCAAAGACTTGTGTTATCCACTGGTGAAAGTATCAAGAAGACAACCAATGTACTATGGATCTTGCATCTACCTATGTAGTTCAGGACAACCTATGTACTAAAATTAACCATTCTCTGCCACAACATGTTTTTCAAACCCTCAGTAGGAGTTCCCTGGACTGCAATAGCAAGTGAAAACCTCAGTTACAGACCAGGACCCCTCTGTGTTAGGTTTTGCAAAACTCAGACAGCCCCTGCCCCAGGGGGTTTATAGGAAGTGGCATTGCAGTCTGCAGGTGCAGCTGTTCAGAGAGAGACTTCAGCACATGGAGTTTGACAAAGCTAACCCATAAGGATTTGTGAGGGCCCTAAACAGTCCCTGAGCACTGTGAACATGTGATGGGAGCAGGTTGGTTCTTTTGCATTAGTTGGTCCTACATGGCAAACACCTCACTCCCGTTATTTCTCCACAAGCCACCAGAACATCACCAACTCCATCCTGGTTGGTTTTTGAGAGCTTAGAGAGTGGCTACCAAGCATTACATGGTTACAGGTTTTAAATTTTAAGAAGGTTCCCTTTAGCCTCCATAGGTGGAATCTCTCTGAAAGCAGCAATCACATTTTTCAATTAAGTTCAAGGGCCATCTAAGAGACTGAGTAACGGAACTTCCAAGAGAGAAGTCAGTGGCAAGGTACAGAAACCTCCAAAGGGCAATTCACCTCATACTAAACTCTGAATCCCTTCTCTTTTTGTTGAGGACAGAGGGAGCCCTGGGTGAATACCCTCCTAAACTCTTAAGACAGCTTGAATCCTCCAGTTGAGAAATTGCTCCTTGTGAATTAAATTCCCTTTGAATGTGCCGATGTAGGATTTGCTGTGCTTAGATTTAGGGACACTCTGGACTTAAACTTGGAAGTCTCCATCCAGGGGTCAGGCACTAGCAAGTAATTTGCACTGGTATATTGTGACTCTTTGAGCAAGTATGGACTTCAGGACTTGTACTACTGCTCCTAATCAGCTTTTAATTACTTTGCAGTTAATTGTTTTGCACTTCATTGTTCTTACAATTTGTAAGGCTGCAAGAGTGCAAAATAGCTATACCATGCCTAAACTATGGGGAAACCTCTTTATGTAGGTTCACAAACAGCTTTGCTTCTGATTAAATAACTCAACAAAAGTGAACTGTATTATCCAGTCTTGAGGGATTCTGGATTAAAAAAATTCTAGCTCTAATGCAACCTCAGCTGTTTCTCCTCAGCCAACCAGTTGCTGTACTACAGAAACAGAGATTGTGGCTCAAGCCTTCTTCAACTTCATTTAAAGCTAATTGGCAGATGCTGCCCTCTGGTCTCCGCCCAGAACCCTTCCCATATCATCTTCTAATCACTGTCTGGCTGCTACTACCTCATCTTCATTAGAATGACACTTCAGTATTCATGTAGATCTATTTAGCCACGTTTTGCTGTCTTTTGTTCTGGGCAGTGACATTTAAGTTTTAATCCCAGAGTTACTGGTCATTATTTTAGTCTTTAATCACCACGAGATACCAGGGAGATGAGATAACCCTTGTATAAATCACGGTGTACCAAGAGAAGCAGTTAATTTTTTAGAAGATTTAAAACTCAGAGGCCATTTCTGATCAAATGTAGAGGGCTGTTTACAATAATTTGGACTGAGAAAGGAGGAACTCAATTCGGTGTCCTGAATCCTCATGATTTTTTAAACTACTTCATATTTTTACCTTCTATCTGAACATCTCCTAGCCTTGCACAAGTTGTTATGTTCTGGAGCCACTTACAGTAATGAGTTTTATGAGTTTCCCATCCCTGACTTGACTGATACTCTCTTCCTGTTCACGGGTGTGGAACAGTAGCAGCTTTTTAGCAGGAATAATTGGTGACAGCAGCAGCCTGAACTCAGAGCCTCATTGTTGTGAGGTTATTTATCATATCAGTGCATGCTGACACCAAAGCATCCTGGCTTCTGGCTATCCAGACACTACCTCTCTCCCAGTGCAGCATCTGGGACTCGAAAGATCTTAGAATGAACAGCAGCTAACTTTTGTTGGAAGGGTTTTCATTGTGCTTCTACCTCCATTTATGGCATTCCAGAAAAAAACAGGTTGTTCCTGGGATTTCTGGTCAGTGTGAGGAGCAGTTCATGTGCAGGAATACTCTAGACTTAATGTGACTGAGAAAGGGGGTGCGTGTGCAAAGGGTTTAGAGGGTCCCAACCACTGAAGAGCTGCTCTTGGTAAACTGAGTCAGGCAAGATCATGGTTCCCTATAACTAGCCTGTGCTCAGTAGGATGTAATAAACAGCTCAGTTTTAGGCAGGGAATGGGGTTTAAAGCCATAGGCACCTCATTTCATAACCATGTTCCCAGGCTACTTGTGGAAGGAAAAGCAAAGGGAACTGTGCAGATAACAAGGGGCACTTTTTGGGTCAGTTAGTCGTGGGCAGTAATGCTTAACCAACATTAGAACCTAGAATTTGCCTGCTGCTCTCTTTTCCTAGCAATCTTATGTGGCTTTTGTGCAGTGATCAAGCAGAAAACTTGAAGACAACTCCCCCCTCTTTGGGAGCTGAGCCTTTTCTCTGACAGTATTTCTTCGGGCTGCAGTCAATCCCCCTTGGCACATCTCAAGCCTCACTAGTGTCAGCATCACATGATCTTGATGGGAAAAAGACACTCCAAACTCTGAAGACTGAGAATCTAATTACTTTTAGAGTGTCTTTATGTCATTATATTCACATTAAAATAATTATTTATCACTCTTCATTGTACTCCTAATGACCCTTGAAAATAATGGGCTTGAATCAATACTGGGCCCAGTATAAATGTGGTGGAAGAACAGAGAGGATCTTAGCAAGGTTGATTGAATTTCCATTATTTTTGACTGAATTGGTGTTTCAACAGAGTATCTGTTCTCAGTGCAAGCTCCTGCTGAGTTTATCCTGCTGAGGGGCTCAATGAACCCCACAAGTTGCTTGTCTAGTGATGCATTTTGATGCATCTGGGGCACTTTGGGATAATGGTATATGCAATGGAGGGTTCATCAGTATATATAAACCCCCTTCTTTCTTTGATAGAATCCCCTGCTACCTTGGTTATTGAATAGATTTTAAAGCAGCAGTAGATCCTTGGAGCAGCTGTAAGGTCTGGAGTATGGGATTTCCAGATATTAACAAAGTTCATCTCCCATTTTCCTCTGCTTCTCTGTGTGCAGTAGAATTGACTTCAGAAGATGGTGGAGAGTCAGGTTGAAGAGGAAGAGTTCATGAATGCACAGGAATATTTCTGCACTCATTGCGGTTTTCAGTGCTCTGATTACTTTGACTTTAAATCTATCCATTAGGGAGAGCCTGGGATAAACACAACCCAGAACAATTTGAACACCATGACAGATTTTTGCCTGCTTGGCACCAGAGTGGCTCAACTGAGGGTCTGTGCAAGAAATCCCTGAGCAGTTATGAAAAGTAATTTCCAAAGGCATGAGAAATTACACAGATTTATTCTACTCTGGCATTAACCCTACCTGTACCTACAACTGTGCTTTTCAGAAGACTGATTAGATTTTGCTTTACCAGTTTTGCATCTAGTTCAATCACATCAGAGTAATTTCCTCCCTCTTTCCACTCCCTAAGCCCTCAGTTTTGATATTGAGTGTGGCACTGCAAAGCTAATGCAAGCCTTGATAGCAGGCTTGGAAAGAGACATGGCACCAGTGGCTGGTGAGGGAAAATCTGCTGGCTGAGGCATCCAATACCTTGGAGTATGGAAAACCAGATTGATAGCATCCTATGGGATGGGAGACACAGTTTTTTATTTACCAGACTGAGGAATAAAAAGGATACGATCTTAATTATCCAGTCTGACCAGTCATTCTCCTTAGCCCCATCTCTGTCAGCAAGTTAAATGAGCCAAGGGCTATTTCTGGCCTTCTGGTGAGTGGCTGAGCATTGCATATGTGGGTGAGCAGAGTGGCCATGTCCAAACAGTGTGCTAGAAGTATCCCTTGCTCATGCCATCTCTAAAGTCAGAGTAGGCTTTGACTGGGAAAGTGCTACCAAAACTGTGATGAACAGCATGACAACAGGTCAACAGTGACAGTGTTCAAGTCTGTACCAAAGCCTTGTTCAGTTTAGCACTGCTTATGTTAGAGGGTTTATTTCTCCTCAGTATCCTCTATATGAGATTCAAACAAGGAAGATTTGTTTTTCCAAAGGTGATCTTTGTTGGGCTTTCAGCTAAAAAGTCTAACAGATATGGACTTCCACCTCACACACAGTCTGGAGAAGGAGCTTTGGCATTATTCTCTTGGTAGCATTTGTGTGTTTGGGGGAAAACTTCCAGATGGAAGACAATCAAGAACTTTTGGATTCAGCTCTGTGGCAACGGATGGCCCCTAAGCCTGGGAAAGTATTTGGACAACCACTCTGAAGCTGGACACGAAGAATTTGAGTATACAGGCAGGTAATCACTCCACACTACTTGTTAGTTGGTTGGTTTTTGCTTGTTTCTTTGGTTGGTTGGTTGCGTGGGTTTGTTTTCTTTTGTTTTCAGAGGTATGACTCCTAGTTCACATAGTCCTGGTTTGGTTGATGTGTTTTTGCTTGAGGGAAAGTTAAATCAGAGATAAGTTGAACAAGTTAATGACTAACTTATCCCAGCTCAACCCAAGTTCTGTCCATTACATGACCTGATGTGCTTCAGAAACATTTCAGCTAAAAACTGGGTTTAGCCAAAGGCTTCCTAGCAACACAAAGCCAGGTAAATGACACATAGGATGCTGTTGGGACTTTGACTCAACCCAGTGGGAGTAGATTAATCACCCTGCTATTCATGTCTGTTTCTTCTCCCAGTTTCAGTTAATTAAGTTCAGCAAAATAATATGTTTTATTTATTTATTGTGTCCTTTAACACACCATTTGTTGAATATGGCTAAGACCAGCTGTCTCCTATTTCATATGTGCTTGCAAAGGAGTACTCCATACAAAGAGACCTACTTGTTCCCACATCCATGGCAAACACAAATGCATGTACACATCTACAACTCCAAAGAGAGGATTTTTTCCCACATGAAATCTAATATCTCAGATCAGAAAGCACAGTTTCACTGAAGCTAAAGGAGTAGCTCTAGGAGGGTGATGAAATATCCTGGTTCAAACTTTAAAGTATGAGTTATTGTTTCTGGAGTGTCCAGGGATACTTTGTGATGGGGAATATTCAGGGTAAATGGGGTAGTAATATCTACTGCATACCTTCATATCTACAATCTTGCCTTTTTATGGGAAATATCACTGAGCATTATGGAAAAATGCATATTGATGAACTTCCCAATGTATAGCCAAACTTCTCTTCATTCTTTAATTTTTTCATTAGTCACTAACCATTTCTACTAGAAAGAGCATTAACTCCCAGATGATAAATTCAGGAGAGGAGATGGTGTCCCTCCCTTCTCTGCAGTGGGATCTAATGACTTCTTTGCTGCAACAATAGAGAGACCATTTAAAGTAATGTCCCTTACAGACAGTCTCCAACATATGGGATGATTTTTTTTTTAATAGTACTCAGTGTACTTATCAATGAAGGAAAGTGAAATTGGGAGCTCTTCTTTTAGAAAGACAATGGTTTAAAGAAGAAAAAAAAAAGAAGAAAAAAAAAAAGGTCTCCTTCCCACCTTCTGTTATTATTTTTTGCCATTGGACAGATTTTTGGAGCCATCTCACCTGTCACAGAAGGAAAAACAAATGTATTCGTATTGTGTAGGGGCTTGACCTGAGGTGTCATCTACCTGAAACCCTCCTGCCTGTCCTGTGTGGGCATAGTTGGTGTGTGCAGGAGGAGCAGGAATCCTGTGGCCCAAGCCTGGCGTCCAGATTACAGACTGTGGAAGGCAGAAGTGAACAGGAGCAGTTTGTGGGTCCTCCCTGTCCCATTCACAGCTTACTGTCACCTTAAAATGCACCTCTGCAGCATTACCTGCCTTCAGCAGATCCTGTTAGTACTGCACAGTGCTGGCTGTTGTTTCTGACTGGAGTTTCCTGATTCCTCTGCAAATAATAGAGCAAATACATATGGGAACAGCAATGTATAGAATCCCTTCCCTGACATGTTAAAGCAGTGGGAGCAGAGAAGGTAAAATATTTAGACTCCAGATGTCTTTATTTGCCAAAATAAAAATTTTCACTGTAAAATATCTATAAGATGCAATTAAAAGTGCCATTTATCTTTCTCACTGTTTCTTACATTGCTGGCAAAATTGAGTCACTTGGTGCTGCCAAATATAGCATTCCAGGTGTAAAACACTCTCAGATGTTCATGGCATTTTGCATGTAAATACTGAGTCATTGAGAATGATCTGGTACTATCCATATGCCTGATACAGAAATACTGCCATGAGTGGGAGATCAGTATACACACACTACAGGATAATGTTTGAGAATGAAAAAAAAATGTGTTTCTGCATAGTTCCTAATAAAGGCACTGGATTTTTCATGTACTGATACTTCTTCTCTCAGGAGGGTCACCACAACTCGCCATCACCCTACTTACTTCTCCATCTCTGAATATCAAGTTGGAGAGTTTTTTCTCACAGTATTTCTTTTTCTATTTCCTTATATATATATATATATTTTAAATTTAACCTCTGTGAGGGGCTTGCAAACCTTCACTGTAGATAACATCTGAATATACGGAATGTAACCCGCCCATGCCTGGTGGGGTCTGTCCAAGACGACCATTCTCTGGCAATCACCATTTCAATGTGCCTTTTGGCTGCTGCTGCTGCTCTGCACCAGGAAGCAGCATAGGCTGTGTTTTCAGGCACCATGTTTTCCTGGAAAAATTGATGTGTTTCAGGAAAGCACATGGGAATGGTGCATCCTGCAATCATGCTAGCCCTGGAGAAAAGCAGTATTTGCAGAAATACAAGCCACTGAGTTGGGATGAATCATTTCTGCCTGACAGACAGAAAGAATCTCTCTTCTCAGCAGTTACAGGAGTTAAAAGTGTCCTCTCTTGCCATGAGTGTGTGAGTTTGGTATCAGACTTGTGCTGAGCATTGTGTGCAGTCATGAGACCCACATGGGCCTTGGTGCAAGCTCAGACACATGCCCTGACTCCTTGGCACCCCTCTGTCTTCCTTTCTTCATTTGGTAGTTGACCCTGCCATGCTGTCTCCCACTCTCCTATCTCTTATTTGAACCAGCAACACCATTTCATCTTCAGATTTTGTCTTGCTCATTAAAAGACTGCTTGGCCAAGTACATCACAGCTGTTTCCCCTCCGTCTTCTTGAATGGCAAAAAAGTGTTTAGCTTCTCATTTCCCTCTCTGTCAAGTGAAATACACTGGACTGTGCTAATGCAACGTCACTGATCTCTTTGTTATACAGCTTTCTTTGCTTTCTCTGTGCTTTCTCTTCTGCATGGCATTGTTTATTCTGTATTTCCACATAGCTTCTCCTTCCACCAAATTCCTCTATTTTTTCTTCCATGTTTCACCTTCTGTAATTTCATCTTCTTCCTTCCTCTATCTGTGAATCTTTCTGATGTCTCACCATGTCGATCCTCCTGTCTGTGCTGCAAAGAAGACTTTGGCCAAAAGATGACTTCACTGGAAGTATTTAAAGGGAGGTTCTTTAGAAATGGTGGTCCCATCACTGCTATCAGGAGTTCATTAAATAATAGTAAGGATGGTAGAGTCTGTATGAAAGATAATTAAATTTGAAACATGATTTTCTTCTTTTGGGTGAAGCACAGGAGCAGTCCCATTTCCTTGTTCAGTTGTGTGTTCCCATCTGTCTAACTCAACAAAATCACATGATTAGAGACTAGGACTGAAATACAATTATAAAATAAGTAGAACTAAAAGGGATGGATGAAACAAGGTCACCTTCCCATACTGCAGAAAAATTAAATAAATTTTGTCCAGCACTAGCAGAAATTTGTGTTACATCTTAGACTACTTCTTAAATTTGTAATACACTGCCTTCTCAGGCATCTTGTGTAAGGGCTCCTCTGGCCTTCCTGTTAGAGGGTTTGTTGTCTGTTTTCCCTCTCCTCTTAGCTAGCACATGTCTGTGCTGGAAACCACTGAGGTTTTCTTTCCCTCCATGGACACAGAGAACATTGAATCAGAAGTCTCTTGATATCAACCTTTTAGACACTGGAATGCAATTAACACACAACCGCAGACCCACAGAACAAATTATTTCATTCTTTCTTCGTCACCCATATTTTCCAGCAGCTGAATCATTCCTGTTGCCCACTCCTTTGCTTCAGAGCAATGCTCAGCGCCAGAGGCAGTGCTCTTGCTGGAGTCTCCACCCTGTCAGGTTCAGTGAATAACTCCCCCAGGGGCCTTGAGTAAATGATGGTGTATAAGAAGTCCCTGAGTGCTGTGTACTGTGTTTGCAGCAGTGTCACAAGGTCTGACTACAGAATACAGTCACAGCAAAATCTGTTTCTGTGTGTGATGCTCTGGCTTCTCCACAACCTTTCCCTGCAGGGACTCTCCAGGCTTGCATTAACAGCAAGTGTCTTATTTCACTTCAAAGGTGAAACTGTGAACAAAGATGGAATTCAGCTCACATGAAGTCCTACCTTTTTTGTGCCCACTGACAAGCATCTGCCTGTCAGCTGGGTGTCTTAATTTAACCACTCCAGAGGTGCAGCGAGGTTTGAGTGCCTAAGGAAACTCATCCAGTGCTGTTGGAGCTGCCCTGGGAATATTGACTCACACCGGTCTCAGCAGGCTTGGGTTTTCTTTAGGTTCTGTATTGTGTTTCCCAGCTCAGTTTGGAAGCCTGCTGAGCAATCTCAGCCATATTAAAGACCTACTGTGTACAACTGAGCTGAGTTCTGGTGTCTGCTATAAGGTGATCTGAATCCCTTGCCAGGAGTGACAGATTGTATTGACGAAGGAGACATGGAGACCTGTGGAGGTGTTTCTGCCAGTATGCGTGTTAGGTCTCTAAGATTACATTTAATTTAGCTGGGTGGAGACACAGCACATGGACCCTCTGAATTGTTCCTCTGTTTGAGATACCCTTAATTACCCCACTTGGCAACTGCAATTGGTGGTTTAGAGATCACAAGGGCACCACTTAAGTGGTACAAATGTGCACATCTCCATGGGCAATGAATAGTTCTCCAATCTGCAACATCTGTCACTATATTGGTTGGTTCTCCACGGGTACTTAGTGCTCAGCTCTGTGGTACACACGTGAGTGATGAGTATGGTTTGGATGTTTTTCTGTCCAGGAATATGTACATGTTTTTTGTCTGTGCACAAGGAAATGTTCTCCTTCCAAGAAATGCATCTGTTTCAGAAGGTTGTTTATAGTGCAGAGGTTATATCATTCCCTTGGCTCCACTGACTGGATAAACAGGTAGATCTCAAGAAAGCAGCACTGGTACTTTAATCACCATTACATTAACTCAGAACTGCAATAAACTGGCAAATTAGGCTACAAATTTTAAAAGAAAAAATCATTAAAATTTAAACTAAATTAAAAATTTACAGTCTACCCAGAGGAGGTTGCTGAAAGTCATGTAGCCACATAGCTACAATGAAGAAGTTACAACTCTCCCAGTGGTGGCAGAGAATGGTTGTGGGAAATGTCAATGATTCATGCATTGCCTTACTAACTAGATACATTGTCCTGTCTTTGACTGGATGGAAGCAATCTCAGTGTTGGATGCATCTTATAATTTTCCTTTATGTAGCAACTGCCTCATTGTTTAGTCCATATTCCTTCCAAGGTTCAAAGTTAGGCTGACTCATCTGGAAATCACCTTTCTTTTCAAGACAACATTGTTTAGTCTTTTTTTTTTTTTTTTTTTCCTCTTCTGCCACTTTTGCTTCCCAAGATCTTAAAGATAATCTCTTATCATATAGTCACTACTTTCGGTAGTTACTGATGTACCCTGCAGCATATTTCATCAGTCCTCATTGACTTGCAGGAACATAATTTACCCAAATATTATTTAACTTGTGCTGACCTGCTCTTCTTTCTATGCACTTTTATTTTCAAGTGAATTGATAATGTGATTGTAGGTGGTTTTTTTCTTTTTCTTTGCTCCAGTCTGGTCAACAGACCAAAGAAAGATAAAGCCATCACACAGATTAAGCAGCTCAGGTGCATAGTTTAGGAGTTACATAGCAACAGTTAGCCATGAATTACAGGGAGAAATTGTCCCCAGTCTAGATGGCTCCATTCAGCTAGAAAGTGGGACTCTTCTGAAGCTAAAAATGACATAAAAATCAAAGGGGGCCTAAAATTCTAACAGTGCTTGAAAGGAAGGAGGGAGTTTCGGTAAGTGAGGCTAATGTGAGTTAGTGAAAGGCTGACAGTTTGCTTGTCTCATGGACAGGCAGGAAGACAATGATGTGGTGACAGAGTGAGATTTCTAAGTCTAAAGGATGAAAGGATGCAAATTTATGAAGATGAACTTAATACCCATGCATTTAGCCTGCATGTGGTTGTCAGACTTTGTTCTGAAAGCTTTGTACCTTAAAGGAACTAGTAAATAATGTTTTGCACTGAAAGCAGTTGCTTTTGTCACTGCAGATCTATGCAGCCATATGCAGCTAAAAGGCAATTTTGCAGGGTCTGGATTTTTGATGCACCTATGCAAGCAGATAAAGTGAGAACTTGCATGCTCTGAGGAAGATTTTGGGCTGCAGGATACCCAGAAAAGCAATACCATCATTGTTTTGGGAGAAGGGAGTAGGGGTTCAAGCCATTCATCTGCTTACCATGACACAGCTCAACTGAGAGCTTAGACTCATAAAATTACATATATGCAGGGTGAGTAAGGACATATGGACACTCTTTATGCAAGAAAGACAGACAGAAAGAACGACCTTGTATCGCTCTCTTTCCTATCACTTGAACTTGAAATTACAGAATCACAAAATGGCTTGGGTTGGAAGGGACCTTAAAGATGATCTAGTTCCAAAAATCCACAGTTTTGTTTTGCTTCACTGTGAATTTTCCTATTAGACAAAAGACTGAATGCCTTATTTGGATATTTGAAGACAGATTAATTTGTTTCAGAAAGATGCAAGATTAGCACTGAGGAAAGTTGTGCCTAAATCTGGGTTATCTATCTGTATCTCTGATAATCTCTTGATTTACACTGTGGACTTCTTGGGACAGAGGCTGTCTAGGTGTAAACATAAAAGGACAACAGTTATGGCCCTGGGAAATCATAAAATTAAATTGTATCATAAATATTTATTTTAAATATTTGCATAATCAAGTAATACACAGCAGGTTTCAGAAAGACAGTTTGCCTATTTTTAAGCCTGGTTCATTGTATGAATCTGTTATCCTTGTGCTGTGAGTCCTCAGTGCAGCAGCCTCTTATCTTAAGTCATACAGAGATTATAAACTCTTCAATGCAAGTGAGATTTTTGTTAGGTGTATAAACCAGCAAACATTCTCCTGGAGCTAAAAATTTCCACTCCTTGCTTCATTAATGTAAACAGCCACAATTATAATGATGAATTGAGTATGGACTGTACAATGGAAAGTAACTCAGAGTAACAGGTTGAATTTAAAACTGAATGAATTTGATTATCAGCATAAGCTCATTACAAAGACATTGATCGGGATGTGCCACAGTCTCCCAGGAAAAGTGGTAAACCAGCTGTCATTTGTGCCCTTTATGGTCAGTGTGTATAATATCCTGTGTGGAACAATCAATCCTGTATTAGTCCAATGGGAATGGACAATGATTTTCATCTGTAATTTCAATTTCAAAGATGGATAGAGTGTATTTCTTTGTACAGAAAGTGTAGAAGTTTGAGAAGGAAGTTTTATACATCTCCTGAGACAGCAGAGATTTGACTGGAATTAGAAGAGCAAAGAGCAGGGGCTGGAGGGAAAAAATGATGGAGATGCCAAGCACTCTTTTTATTCAACTACAGATGGATCAATTGCTGATCCACTGTTGTCCTGATAACAGACTCGAGTTGGTCAGGGATCAAACCTTGGACATTTTGCCTACACAACCTGAAAAAAAACAACTAATGAGGAATGAATGCAGAGGGTCAGGCTGAAGAAAACAGAGGACATGAAAAAAGAAATGGGCTGGCCAAGAATGTAAATTGAGGGAGAAAAGATAGGAAAAACCAGCTTAACTACAGTCAGACAAGGAGAAAAGAGATGAGAAACACAATCACATCAAGGTAAAGCTCTAGAAGCATAAAGCAGCACTGTTTGAGATGCTGGAACTGTTAGGAAGAGAATGGCTGTAATATGTATTTCTAAGGTCTTTTGATATGGGTACAGCTTCTCTGTATCCATGTCAATCCAGGCATTCTAGTGGAGTAAAAGAATATTGATGAAGAAGGTGGATATCTGGTTGTGAGGATCAAAGTACAGTTAATAAGCATAAATGCACTTTCACTTGCAGAACATGGAGAAGTTTGTCTGTGTCTGGTGATTAGCACATACAGTTTGAGATCTGACCAAAGATCAAATGCAGATATACCTTGTAGATGTCCAGCTAGTCTAACGCTCCACATAAGATAAGGGAAACAGCTCCAGGAGATAACTGCCATCACAGGAGATGTGTTTAGGATAGTACTGAGAAAGAGAAAACTATCTGGAGATCAAAACTGGGACATGTTGTAAATCTTCATGGACACCTCCAGTGGTTTAACTGGGTTGTTTGCAAACTCAGAAAAGACTCTGGAGGGAGGTGGTTTTTGTGTCAACTCACAGAGTCCTAGAGTCCTTCTGTATGTGTGGGAAATTTGAAAGAGGATGTGTGCCTGTCAGTGCTCTCAGTGTGAACATTGGTAAAGCACTCCAATGCAAAAGATGAGGATTCAGCTTCAGACCAGTGTTCCCCAGAGGCCACCAAACAGTACCTGACCTTGTAAACTGCAGGAAACAGGAGAAAGCTAGAACAAATGAGCATCTGCTTGTGCTTGTTAGCTAGTTTAGTTAATAAGAACACTGTTGCTCTTCTTCCTCTAATTACTTAGCATGAGTGTGATATCTTAATATTAGCATTAAGGATCATTAGCACCAGATAATAGTTTCAAAACACATTGCAATAACATAGTAAACACAACAAGACCCAATTTTTACAGCCTTTTGCTTTCTCAAAACACATAATGTGATGTGGTCCAGTGAGTCCTCTGAAGAAGAAACTATCATATCTAAAATGAGACATCACTACACCAGTTAAAGTAGCATGGTAGCAGTATGAAAGCCCAGGGTCATCAGCCCATCTCCTGAGTATATCATAAAAACTGAACCAGCCATCTGAGTCCTCCAAATATTACAACTGCAAATGACAGCATTCTTTTAGGGTAAGGAGGAAATTATCCAGAACTCTGTTACCAAACTGCAGTATTAGATAGGAAGAAGTCACATCACAGCAAAGGAAGAACAGCTTTCTGTGTCAGAAAGCTCTTGGCATGGCAAGCCTCAGCCAGTCCTGATGCAAACGGAAACAGAAAGGTCACGCCCCACACCAAAGGATGAGTGAAGGCATCCAGGGTTTCATAAGGCTGTTGACTCCTTCGACATTCTGCGGGTATCCACAGAGGAACATATTACAAAACTAAATATTAGCACCGCCACCTCTGAAAGCATGCAAAGAACTATTGCATGGAAGGGTTTCTATGGCCAAACTGCTCAAAACGTTTTGTTAATGAGTCTGAACAGTGACCCAGATCTCCAAGCTGCACTGACTTGGACAGTGTAGGGATGGGGAATCAGCCCTAAGCAATCTGCTCTAGTTGACCCTGCCTTGAGCAGGGAGTTTGGATGAGATGATATCTAGAGGTCTTATTCAACATCAGTGATTTTGTAATTCTAGGTACTTTCATTACAGAGTTCCAGGGAAGCTTCCAAATCACAAGCTTGGGTTGGTTTATTTATTTGTTTGCCTGGTTTTATCTGTGTCGTGGGAAGTCTCAGTTGAGGATAGTTTTTTATTTGACTTTGACATGAACGGAAGACAAATAACAAGAACTTACTAGGTTCAGGAAACCAAAGTAATTTTTTTCAGTAGCTGTAATTTATATGCATCTAGTGAGCCAAAGTACATGATGTTTAATTAACCTTTCAGTTCAGTGAGAAGTTTCTTGGTCAAAGACTTTGGGAGCTGTTCTGTGTAACACTTCCAAATTTGTGAATAGAATTGAAAGAAACTGCTGAAAAATCAGTGTCTACTTCATGGCAACCTGCACCCACACAAAGACTGGAGTACTGTAGCGAGACAGAAACAGAGAGAAGGAAGAGTTAGTTAAGAAGATGATGAGTTTAAGTGCTCTTTTATTAGGTTTTCAATAGAAGGAAAGGTATAATTTACAAGGGCATGTAGTGACAGGATGCGGGGGAATGGCTTTAAACTGAAAGAGGGTAGGTTTAGATTTGAGATAAGGAAGAAATTCTTCCCTGTGAGGGTGGTGAGGCACTGCAACAGGTTGCCCAAGGAAGCTGTGAATGCCCCAGTCATGGAAGTGTTCAAGGCCAAGTTGGATGGGGCTTTGAGCAACCTGGTCTGGTGGAGGGTGTCCCTGCCTATGGCGGGGGGGTGGAGTGAGATGATCTTGAAGATCCTTTCCAACTCAAACCATTGCGTGATTCTGTGGCTCTATGATGTACTGGCACCCAGTAATGCAGGAAGAACCACAGATCTGTACTGCAAAGCAAAGCAGGTCGTTACACAGGGATCTGAGGTCAATGTTAAAAGTACTAGAAAGCGTGGCAGTGCAACAGAAAATTCTGGCAAATCAACCTCATGGTTAATCCATACCAGAGATGGTCTTTAACAGTGATTAAAGACTACAGACAGACACTTGGAAAGCGGGACATTTGGATCGTGCTGATTCTGTGACTAAGAGCTATGTAGCAAGAGAGCAGCCAAGGAGCAGCCACCTGACATACTAACCCAGGGATGCTTCAGTGCAACAGCTGAACTGATAGAAGTTGTCAGGGCTTATCAGATGTCTGGAACCTGCAAGTGGCAATGTCCCAAGAAATGTCTTCCATAGCTGTCTGAGAGGAGTCCTGACATATGTATAGCAGGGAGACTTTGCAGAACCAGTAACCATGATTTCTGCTGGTGCAAGTTGCAGGACACAGGCTTTGCATTGTCCTGACAATCGAGGTTTGGTCAGTCCAGCCTGACGACTAATCTTGGTTTGCTCAGGCTGAGCTGATTTTAACTTTGTTTTTTAAGAATAGCAATTTTCTTGAAGTCATGTAACTCTGGCCTGTGTCTGTTTTCGATCAGCTCAGTTCACAGGTATAACAAAGAGTTACAGTGAAGATTGAGCAGTCTGAAAATTCAAAATAAAATGAGATGTGAAAACTTACAGACATGGGATTACAGCAGAGATCCCAAACTGTAAACAAAAATCCTAAAGATCAGTCAGTGGTCACTGCAGGAGTGCAGTCTAATGTTGCTCAGGTAAAATTAGTTTTGGAAGTAACAAGAAGAACTGAGAAACTACATAATGAGCATAATTAAAAGAAAGAATGTGTTAAGAAAATTTCTAAAAATAAACCCCATCAGATCCCAAACTGAGAAGAGCAAAGTAACAGCATCAATATCACACAACTCCCAGAAGAGAAGGTGAAGAAAGTCCCACTACAAATATTATACTAGGTATGACAGACATCTCAGGATACTGGCAGCATGTCACAATCCCCCTCCTACTTTTCCTGAGTAAGGTTGAAACGGTCAATGATAGAACCCAGACAGACCATGGAAGAATGAGCACACATATAAAATTTTGGAGTTTCATTTTGTTTTGTTTTAGATTATGAAAACTTTGACTGGACTAACAATGGCCTCGTTCAGCTCCATGTCTTTGTGAGGTATGCTCCCTTTTTGCCCATAGCCAGATTTTGAATGTGACATCTTTAAAGTCATTCATCACTCTGTAATAAGTACCAATTAACATTCTTTTTTTTCCAATTCCTTGGGCTTCATGCTTCAGACTTGTGAGCTAAGTAGTGATCTGGTGAGACACTATATGGGAGATTGAATCTGATATTTCTGTTCTGGGGAATGGGGATATATTGTATGCAGTCTCAACCATCAAAAATTTGCCTGTGGAGAATCTATATTGATATTCCTGGTTACTTTCTTGTTTATTCTCTACCATAGAAGAGTGAACATCAGCAGAGGAGAGTGCACTTGATTCTGCCTTTTTTCACACCTACTTTCAACATTCCCAGCTTCTGGCTGCAGTAACATTTAGGCAGCAGCGAAAATTAAAAAAAAGGAACATGGTAAATCCCCTTCCTTCTGCAAGCAGGGGGTAAAGTTAGACCCACTTAAGTAACTGTCCTGGACTTGAAAAGAAAATTGTTGTATACATAATAATTGTTAACATAATTATTTTATATAGGTGCAAAAGACCACCTAGAGTTCTTTTCTGCAGACAGTAATTAATTTGGCATGTTTTCTGCAACAGATGCAGCTGAAATTATTTATTATTTTCATGAAAATAGATGATTCTGATTGGATTTGTCACTGATGTCTACAAGGGTGCAAATGGAAGGCAGAAGACAGAAAATGTCTGGTCTGATGAGCCTCTGCTTACATAAGGATGTTGTTCTAAGGCAGTGAGATTTGAAGGTGGGTCTGAAATTATGCATGGTTTTTATTGTATGAAAGCAGCCCATAAGATGATTACCCCCATCTCCATTGTATTTCAGTCTTCAGTGCAATTTGTCTTTTGCTATGCCTTTATTGCTCACATATTCTTTAGAACAAGATTGTGTATAGTGTTTCTTTTGAAAAACAAATCCTTTTTTTCTTTTTATCTTCTCTTGCAAAAACCTTTCCCCCCTCCACCCCCCACATAATCTTTCCAGAGCCACGTGTGCCTGAGGCAAATTCTGAATATTTTCTTTTCAAAGGCAGGTGAAAAACCAGACAGAGCATTGGCATGAAGGCCTGAAACATGGCTGGACTGTTGATGCTCTGTGTGCGTACAACCAGTGCATGCAAGAGAGTGAGTGTGTGGTTATCTCACAAGGGACTTGGTCTACTGCTGATGTTTTTGGAACAGCTGAGGGGAGTCAGGAAGAGTCACACAACCAAAGAGTCACAGAATGGTTTGGGTTGGGAGGCACCTTATCCAACCTCCCACCATGGGCAGGGACATCCTCAACTGGACTAGATTTCTCCAAGCCCCATCCAACCAGACCTTGACCACTTCCAGGGGTAGGGCATCCACAGCTTCTCTGGGGAATCTAATCCAAGCCCTCACACTCTCACAGGGAAGAATTTCTAACTAATATCTTGTGCTGGGTCCAAACCAGCACATATATAACCTATATCTCTTATATTTTAATTTAAAGCTGTTTCCCCTGGTCTATCACTATCTGCCCATGTCAAAATGTTGATCCTTCAGGAACCCTACATGCTGACTCAGAGATGTTAACTGCTGTTTCCACAATACTCTTTAGATCTTTTTAAGTCTGTGTTTTAAAAAAGATTCATGTTATTTTACACATCCATGTTAGTATACACATTCCTGTTAATATCAACAAACTGGTGTTCCAAAAGGCCTTGGTGATGTATGGATACGTCTCAGTAATTTTTGTTTGACTCCCAATCCACAAAGTCCACTTCAGGCTCTGACATAGGAGAATTTTAAGCATTAATACACAATGTTGAGTTGCTTACTTCAGCCCCCGAGCTGCTCTCATTAGAAAGAACAATTGATTAAAATAACTCCTTAGGCATTTCCATCTTTCTTTTGCTATTGAAAATTCCCTGCCTTGGCAATTCCCTGTCAAATGGTAAGCACAAATCTCTTGTCTGTTCACTTCCGTGCAACTCAGTGTACTCCAAACAACAGCAAAACACACCAGGGATGTAAAAGGACATAATTTTAAGTGAAAAAATAAATCAATAGCCCATTTTCACAGGTGTTGAAGGACTTGTCCTATGGACTGTGTTATCTGTGGAAAGGACCCTGGCACATAGAAAGTCCTGTAGAAGAGAACTCTTTAAAACAACCAGTTCCCACAGTGCTGTGTTTAGCTCAAATCATCACCTTTAACAGCAAAATGAAGCACTTTATTTTTATTTCTGGCGAAGTCATATATCCTATTTTTGTTGCTTTTTTAAAGTGACACTGGGACTCTTGAATCTTTACAGCCATTGACCATCACTGTCTGGAAGGGTCTGGCCTGACTAGGAAAGTTAAGACCTTCTTTACAGTGTGGGGAGTCATTCTGGTCCTTCTGGGTGGGGCAAAGCCCTCAGAGCCTTCAGGTGTATCAACTTCTCATTGGAGGCAGGATTGTGTTTCCCAAAGTTATTGTGAGCCATCCAGCTCAGCCAGGTTAAAAAAAGAAAACAAACCCAAAGAAAAATACTTTGGTGACAAGAAAGAAGCAGAGTCCAGAGGGTTAGAAACACACAGTCCATAAGAGCCAGAGAGCTGGAAGGGAGCATCAGCTGGGCTGCCCAAATGACTGAAATGAACCTCCTGTTGAGACTGGAATGGATCACCTCCTTTCTGCTGCCCTCACATCCTCCCCCAGACTCTTCATTATCTGTTTGGTTTGCAAATATTCGAGAGGCTGTTGTTCAATGCTATTTAGACTGTGCCCAGCACAATGGGGCCCAGGAGCTTTCAGAAAGTCCTCGTGGCCAACTGGAGCACAGGAAGGTCAGGGGTTGGATACACTGATCCTGCAACAGTAAAAAGCTGCACATTCAGGTCCTGGAACTATTCTTGCTCTTCATGCTGGTGTGTGTGAACTGACTGAAGCTGGCATTTAAGAATTGGTACTGTTTTGAATTTGTCACTCCTGTTTTATCCTCCTCAATGTCCAAGAACAACAGCATCATTAGTCTGGATTTTCCATGTTGATATGCAGAGAGAAAGAACATACAGTTAAGCAAGTTTCTATCCAGAAGTATAATGTGAGGAATAATAAGGGTTCCATCTGCACTGTCTCACATTGTTTGGAAGGATGTGGTTTATTGTGATTTTTGCTGATAGTCAATGCTCATCTGCTGCTATGCAGAGATACTTGCAGCTCTCTCATTTTCATAGCTATGGCAGAGTCATCTTCCTACCCAGTGATGGATGGGAAATGTGGATGCCATAACAGGACTGATGATATATCCTCTATTTGTTTACAGAGAAAATAACTGACCTTTCAGAATAGCATATAGGGAAAACATTAGTTATTCATTTATCTCCTTTTAAAACACCTCTACAAAAACAATTAAGTCTCTTCAGATTAAGATCATGGGCTCTTCAAACCAGAAGAGAGAGGGCACTGGTTTCCCCAGTGACACTAGTGAGAGCAGCCACTGTCCTTGGCTGCATAACTGAATTCTCTCCATGTACAATCCCACTGTCATCAGCAATCCAGGCCTGGCAGGTTGCACATTGATTAACTGTCTTCAGTATGAAAAAAATGTACCCAAGAATGTTTAGTTTATGTGTGTAGATTCACACATTAAATTCCAAGATGTTTCTGAAGTTCTCATATTGCCTTGCTGGATACCTGATACTAAATTTATCTATTTCTGTTGGTGCTGATAAAAGTCCAACCGCTGTAGCTGCTCCAGACAGAAGCAAAAAATAAACAGACTCTGGAACCACTCTCAGACTAGACACACTGGTGGACAGAAATTGTGAATAGGTTTGCTTGCCACAATAGAATGTCTTAGAAAAGCATGGGAGACAGCACTGCTGCAAACATGATATCAGTACATCTAATGAGAGGCTGCAAATAAGCACTGACGTTGCCAAGCATCTGTCAGTAGATACATGGAAGCGTTGGCCAAATGGGAAACATCTGCATCTTCTCCAAACAAGGATCAGTGGAAAATAAGAAAAAAATCTGGATGTCAGGTTTCCCTTCTGAAAAGGCTCACAGGTGCGAGGAAGCACAGAGCAAAGCACATGTGTACTGTCAGAAGACCCATGCAATTCTGATGGCCTTGCCACGGGACTACATTATGGGAAAGCAAAACCTGAAGGTGGCAGGACACATGTACAATACAGACTGAGGAATGAGATGCTGGAAAGCAGTGCCACAGAAATGGACCTGGTTGGTGCCCAGTTAGCCGTAAGTCAGCAGTGCCCTGGCAGCCAGGGAGACCAACCATGTCCTGGGGGACGTCAGGCAAAGCATGACCAGCCAGGCAAGGGCAGGGGGAGGATTGTCCTCCTCTGCTCTGCACTGGGGTGGCCTCACCTGGAATATTGTGGCAGTTTTGAAGGCCTCAATACAAGAAAGATATTAAACCATTAGAGAGCATCCAAAGGAGGGCAATGAGGATGGTGAGAGGCCCTGAGAGGAACCCATATGAGGACCAGATGAGAGCACTTGATCTGTTCAGCCTGGAGAAGAGGAGACTGAGGGGAGACCTCATCACAGTCTACAGCTTCCTCTAGCAGGTAACACTGAAGGTTTGATGTGGCTTGAAACACCTCTTGCTACACCTACCTCCCTGTAGGCTCTCAGACTTCCTTGGACCGAGACACCCCATCATGCACTGGAATTTGGATATATCATAAATGACTGTGTTTTCCAAAACCAAATATACCCAGACACTGCATCACTAGTTCTGCTGAACTTCAGGCAATTTCTGCTTAGAAGATGAAACACAAATGTGGGAACATTGTTTTGGGAATCAACACCTCAACCGCAGGGCAGGACTGACCTGAGGATTTTGGGGCTACATTCCACAGTGAAAAGAAAGCAAAGACAAGGTGAAGGACATGCAGGACACAGAAGAGGAGAAGAATAATGAAAGGTTGAAAAAGATATGTGATGGATGAAAGACAGGTGGAAGAGGGAGATTCTTTAAAGATGGGTACTTAAAGTGAGAATACTCTTTAAAGAAAGAAGAATCCCACACATTCACATGTGCTATTTTGGGCATTTGTGCCCCTAAGTGCCTGCACTAATGCTGGCCCTAATCTCCCACTTATCTCCCTGGACGATTTCTAAGCCTTTCAGTCCTCTTGAACAACCAAGGCACCTGGTCTCTGCCTGCCCTGCCATAGGAGCTTGAGTACTGCTGAGTAAATACATCTCATCAGGAGGAGGAGACGCTTTTGGGAATGATAAAACAACGAGCAAAGCAAGAACTGCCAGGGCGGCTGGTGAGTGTGGAAGTGATGAGCTTCTTATTGATTGCACAGGAGTCTTGCTCAGAGACACGGCTGGAAATTTTTACCTTGGAAAACATGACTGAGAGAGCTGACAAGAGAGAAGGAGCCAGGGTTGATAAGAGGAATCAATGCAGAGCATGGGTGGAATGAGGTTATTAATAAGTAATAAGACTCCACTTGGGAGCTAATAACATAAAAAAGACATTTGCTAGTTGGGGCATCTCATAGGCACTTGATTGCTATAGCAATGGTAATGGAGACATTAGAAACAATGAACTGTACAGCAAAAGTGGGCTGAAAATCCCTCCTTGTGGAAGCATCTAGTTAAAAGAATGGCTAAAACAGAACCGTTTTCTAGATGAGATATATTTCAGGATATTTAACAGGGGTTGTGACTAGGAACCTGGGATCTTTGGAGCATGCAAAAATTGAAAATAATGCTGGCAAGAAGATGCCAGATAAGTTTGTAATGTCAGTCCTTCTGGTTATTACTAGCAGTGTGACAATTTCACAGAGCTGGAAACTGAATGTTTAGGCTCTACAGATTCCTTCACCTGCAGGGACTGTCTCCCATTATGCAGTATAATTATTCAGCACCTTTCCCTGAAGAACCCCTTGGTGTCATCTTTAGAGGATGAGGCCTATAGCTGTGAAAGAAAGGAAAGTATTTCTCCTCAACTTTCTTGAATCCCAAGAAAACTGGAGGAGGGTAGATTTAGGCCGGATATCAGGAAGATTGGATATGAGGAAGAAATTCTGTACAATAAGGGTGGTGAGATACAGGAACAGGTTGACCAGAGAGGTTGTGGACTTCCCATCCCTGGAAATGCTCAAGACCAGGTTGGATGGGGCTCTGAGCAACCTGGTCTAGTGGAAGGTGTCCCTGCCCATGACGGGGTGGTTGGAACTGGATGGTCTTTAGCATCTCTTCCAGCACAGGCCATACTGTGATTCTGTGAAAGTCTAGTCTTCCTATTCAGCCCTCTAGGATGGGTGCAAATCCCAGGAGAGCTCTACTAAACTCTGCATTTTAAGGATGGTAGAAGTACAACTTTACTGTATCCTTTCTTACTATTTTTCTTAGGGGTTTTCTGTGAGTAAAGCATGCTTATAGCTTTTCATGATAAATTTGTCTTGAAATCCCTAGTGTCTTCTCATAGATAAGAAAATTGCTACTACTAAAATAGACAAGCTTATCCTGTCACATAAATAACTCTAAAGCCAAGCTACTAATAACAACCACCATCAGCTTTTCAGTATCAGGGAAAGGTTTCAAGAAAACTTTAAGCCTGATTTACCTAATTTCCTTAAGGAGATCTCCAAGATCTGTTAACTGAACAATGAAATTAATGAGAAGCAGATGAGAATACTGGTCATGTCTACAATATGAAAATGAAGATGAGAGGGAAAATCTCACAAGAAGGTTACTACACAAAGGAAGTTTGTAAACTTGGGAACCTGCTGTGTGGCTTTCCAAATGAGGAAAGCATTTCAGTTGGCTATTGGAGAAATGGGGAAAGAGCTGGCATTTCTATTCTAGTTTCAGTGGTGCTAGTCATGCTGTTTCCCCAGCTCATGAGTACTATAAATCTGTGAGAGCACTCAAAAAACTGTGAGAGGCCTGAGGTACAAAGTTGAGAGTGAATCTGTGTGTTGCAGATGGCATAGGGCAAGTTCTCTACCTGAACTAATCAAAGCATCTATAGCTCATGATGATAAAGAAGGTCTTCAAGACCATGCTGTGAGATGAAACCTGCACACCTGTGATGTGGCATGCTGGTGGCTGTGCAGGTGTGTGGTACCATCTGAGTTAGATAAGTCCGGAGTAGATTGGCTGTGTAAGTCCCACTGTGGCATTGCACCACAAGATAGCCAATGATGATGGTGTTTTGGGAATGTTTCCTCACAGTCTGACAGAAGTAGGAGACCATCAGACAAGAACAGCTTCTTCCACCACCCATATGCACTCTTTTCAATCAGCATCTTATTTTTATGAGATGATAATTTGATGTTACCCTTAAGACCATGGGGGTATTTGTTTGATTTGCTTTCAGTATGGGAACTACATCAAGGGATGTTATGTCTCTATGCTCCTGACCCTGAGCACTTGGAGATTAAGAGCTGGTATCTCTTAATTCCTTCCATTTCTTTTTGTAATCTGCCATGAGTAAATAGCCTGAATGTCCAGCAGGAGAGCTGGATTTGTAATTATTTAATTATATAAGACTAGCTATATGTGTGACTTGAGTTCAACATGGATCTGATATGGCAAGAGGAACTAAAATAGAGTTTACACAAAACTCCAGTACACAAGGTGTTGTTCATTGCCCTGAAATGGATAAAGATCATCTTGAATGATGACAACATCTATCTCTGATTTCCTTTAATTCCTTCACCCTTGTTCCAACCCTTCCTGGGAAGGAGATGCTTAAAAACAGCCCTGACCAGGGGCTTTGCTGCAGGCAATAAAATACACATTGTACCAACGATTTAAACAAAGCAGCAACATACATACTGTCCAGCTGCCAAATGAGATGCATAGACAGCATTGTGGGTTGGGAGGGTGGGAAATGAGTAATAGTTCAGAGCTAAAGTAGACCATTGAA
The DNA here is from genome assembly GCA_013399695.1 of Formicarius rufipectus. NCBI lineage: Eukaryota > Metazoa > Chordata > Aves > Passeriformes > Formicariidae > Formicarius > Formicarius rufipectus. Next base: position 1,073,252 of record VXAU01001243.1, on the reverse strand, counting down.
GGAGGCAGACTGTTATTAAGGTAATTGATGAAGTAGCCAGAGAAAAAAATCCTCCCTCTGACTATGGTATATAGCTTTTCAGGTGAGGATCTCTACCAGGCATAGAGTGTAGGGCCATGAAGGAGACAGAGAGCAGAAGAAGGACTCTTCTTTCTGTTACTTGATCAGAGGACAGGGTTAGAAAACAACTTTTCTTTCAGTGAGGCCTTCTTTATATTGGTATGATGTCCCTTCCTGACTCTAGGCTTCTCCATACCTCTATTTTTTAATACCAGAAACAAAGTTATCAGGAAGGTCAGCCAGCACATGACTCCACAGAGTGTGGACCCCTTCCCCAAAGGATGTTCCTAATGATTGGGAATGAACAGCCACTGCTCCTCTGCAGCCAAATGCCTGCAGTGCCTCTTCACATGGGGCTCTGAGCCAGCTGGTCTAGTGGAAGGTGCCCCTATCCATGGCAGGGGAGTTGGAAGGAAATGACCTTTAAGGTCCTTTCCAACCCAATCCATTCTATGATTCTATGATTGTCAGATTCTATGTGTTTGTGCTTTTATCTACTATAAACTCCTCCTTTCCAACCCATATTTATAAACTTTTATCTATTTATAAGCTAAAAGAACATTCCAAGTTCTCACCGGGAGAAACTGCCTCCTTCACAGGTAAATTGCAGGGATCAGAAGAGAAATTGTGGTGAGGCAAAGCAAGTGGAGAACCACGTAAGGTGCTAAACAGTGCAAAGAGCAAGCACCCAAGTCTTTGGGAGATAGAGATGGTTTTGGTGGCTTCTTGATGCTGAAAATAAAACTTTTGATATAGGCAGAGATATTTTTAACAGATCGAAAAGGTTCATCCTGCTGAATCTAATTAATGCTCAGTTATATTAAGGAGGAAAATGAAGTTTTTCCAAAAGATTGTGAGGAGGCAAGAAGACTAACACTTGAATTTGAGGCCTTGCATGGAATTTAGGAAGGGCATGGCCTTCATATTCACCTTTCTGTACTTGAAAGAATGCTTGAATGGACTGTTTGGACATAAGTAGTGAGTGAGACAAAGGTACAGGTGTTTACACTGGATCCTCAGCTAAGGGACATATGTTATACCCAAGAGGAACATGGGTGGGAGACCTCATTTTTCCTTAGCCACACACTGAATGGGGTGAAGAATACATGAAATTTGTAGAATTGGGCTAGTGAATTTGAAATAATCCCCATCTTGATTCTGTCTCTCTTGAATTCAAGAGCAGTATCATCATTAGTTGTAAAAAGTACAGGATCCAGGATTTCTAGGATCTGGAGGGATTTCCCAGGGTGTAGCTCTGTTATGCAGCATGCACATCTGACTTCTGATGATACTGAAGATTTCCTTGCTGGTTTACTTCTAACACTCATCAAAGCAAACAGAAAGATTCCTGAATTTCTGAGTGTAAGGACAGAACTAAACTAAGTTTTTAGGATGATCTTCAAATATATGGATAATATAATTAACTTAATTGGTTCTCCTGTACAGGAGAAGGCTGTGTCATATTAGCTCTAGCTTTAGACTGTGATCTCCAGGAGAGCTGAAATTGCCTCCACGGTCAGCTGCTCATGTAACAGAAGTGGTCCTTGTGAATTCGAGGGACTAAGGCAGCTTACCTGGAGAAGCACACAGCTGCCTTAGTCCTGTTATTGTGCTGGAAAGCTGCTACTTTTCCAGCATGCCTCTTCTTTGCAGTGAGATGTGTTTAACTCCCAGGAGAAAAGCTGTTTTCCTTTCCTTCTTAACTCCTGGGTGCAAAACAATGGTAATAAGTAGGCGAAAAATGAATGAAAAAGTAGGAGTTGAGTAAAGTCATAAAAATTCCTAGGGAGCTGACAGGACTGAATTCAGAAAGTCCAGAATGAAATTAATGGATCCTCCTCCTGCATGAAACACTTGGACCAATGGGGGCATGTGCAAGTCAGCAGAGTCATTGGAATGTCACTAACACATAAAAATTCAGATGCTCTTGGGCTTGGGGGAATAGGTGCTCCTTATTCCAATAATGTGGTTCCTTGTAAGTCAGGAGACAGAGGGTGGAGCCAGTGCTGTTGTTGTAATGAGCTTTTATCTGATTTAAAATTTGTTGTCTTTTGCTCAAGACTTTAATAGACAGTCAAGATCCATTTATGTTTTGAGATTAAGTAAAGTCAGCTGCTAAGTGTGGAATCAAAAAAGCACCTCTTGACTGATGGACTAGAAAACGCTCAAAATCACAAGTCACAAGTGCCAAGATCTAACACCTCATGGTTCAGAAGAAACAAAACTGCTGCTCTGTGGCATTCAGTGTTACATAAAGTGTCTCCAGAACAGCACTAGTGATCCATGTGGCCAGGAACAGCAGGTTCTGCATAAAATAGTCTAAGATTTTCAGTCCTAAAGCAGGACCCATTCCAATTATTGCAACAACAGCTCTTTGGCATGTCAAGAAGAGAACAGAAGAAATGCAGTGAAGGATCCATTGAGTCATCAATGACCTGTTAGTAATAAGCTGGGTAGCATAATGCAACTTAGATTCCTGGGTTCCTAAGGATTAGAGAAAAATTGTGTGGTGACAGTTGATTAGATTAGAGATTGTTGCTTTTTATTTTTTTTTCCCAAGCTGATCACCATCAAAGGCAAATATCTCTGCAGAGATATTTGCGCCGATAAAGCTGCATTGATAAAAATCCAAGAGCCAACAACATAACAAGACAACCTCCCTCCTCCCTTTCTTCATGCTGGGATCAGGAAGTGATACAAGACTGTGAAACCTGATTCAAAAGGCTCTCAAGAGCTCTTGCACTTCCCAAAAGTATTGGCTAAATGTTGAGCCTGAAACAAGGCCAGAAAGGCAGGAAGCCCCCAGGCACCCTGTACATCACAGGGACAAAATTTTGAAAGAGGTTTTAGTTCCTCATAGCACATAGTTTGGCCTATAACAGGAGCATCTCTTTGGAGCCCTGAGTGTAATGTAGTTATTAGGGTAAGTTTCATTATTGCATCTCTGTTCCCACCAAGGAACCTACCTGGATATATTATGTACTCTAAGCAGCAGGTAACATGAAATTGCCCAGCTGTCTATAGCTATACAGATGCCTCAAGGAGGAAATGAGGCCAGAATTTAATTCTCAGTAGTTTATGGATAAACTCTGTCCAGTTTTCTTCAGCTGGGACAAACTGATTGGGGAAGGTATTGCAGTGTAACTTGTCTGCCAAAGCTCCTCCAGTATGCTTGAACCACTCCAGAGCAGCTTGTCTATATAGAGATATGGAGAAAGACTTTGTGTTTGGATTATCTTCTCCAAACAGAGGAAATAGCCCAAAATTGCTGTTCTAGTTGATTCCGTTCAAATTTTTAGAAAGGTGTTTTACCCCATAGATCCATAGTGGAATCTATTTTATGGTAAATACAAAGTGAAACAGTGATGAGAGCAGTGAAGTTGCTAAATCCTCTATACCCCAGTTCAGCCTGGTTTTGAGAGGTTTAAATGATGCACAGAAGGTAATCCTATCCTTTAAGTCAAAGGAAATCTTTTCATCCACTCTGTTAGTTTCTTTGAAGGGAAGTACTCCTGCCTTGAGAATTTTTTTGTTGGTTGTGGATAATTTTTTTCAAGTTGTGTTCAGTGAACGGTGGTTCAGATTTTGGCAGTGTCACCATGTAATCATGCTTTATTTGACTGAGAAGACTTGAATGGGCTTTGCTTCTATGGTAACAAATGTTTAGCTGCCATTGTTCTCAGCTTTTTGAAGGTGCCATTAACCACTGCTCCCAGTGGCTTGGATCTCTCTGTGACTTGGGCTTTCCAAGACTGGATCTCAAAAGTGTCAAGGTTACACCAGGCAAAGGGAAAGAGAGTGAGTGATTGGGAAAATAAGATCAAGTACTTTTTTATCTTTTCCCTTATCCTGGACTAGACAGAGGCTGTAGCAACCCCAACAGTAAAAGGCTGAAGCGAATCTGCCATTCTCAGTGGTTCCTTGTGGAGGAGGACAGTTTCAGTAGGATCCTTTCTGCCCCATCCTGGTTCCTCTCTGTGGCAACATGCCCTGTGCTCACAAGTGAGTGAAGCTCTCACCGTGCCAGCTGCCACTGGGATCTCCGGCTGCTTCTTGCAGACATTATCTCTGTGGCTACGTCAGCAAACCAGGTGGAGATGCAGCTGAGATTTTGGCAATATCTGCAACTCTGAGGCTGTGTTTAAGGTCACATTTCTGTAGCTGCGCTTGCCTTCATTTAATCTTGTTTGCTCTGACGTCAATGCAAATGCAGCAGCAAACCCAGGCTGTTAGATGCTCTCTATATAATATGTTTGGGTTTTTTTCTCTTCAATCATGGCTAGTTTCTTAAGATTGAGCTAAGTTTGCTGTGGAGAGAGGTGGGTTGTTTTAACAGTGCAGTAGCTATTGTGTTGGCATATTCTATCCAAATACAGAGTATCTGCACTTAATAATTCTGTTCAGTTGATTCAGCCAAAAAGATGAGTTTACTGTGAGCGGTGTGTGCCTGTATCCTGGTGTGATTCAACCCTGAATACTTATGTATTAGTCCTGCCTATTTCATACATAAACAATTTATTACCTTCAAATGAATTAAATTTTCATGACATAGATTAATGTATTCTGCCTACCATCTGGAATGTCCTCCAGCAGTCTCCAAATGGTGCAGGGATCCATGTGCCATTGAAATGTAGCCCTTCCCAGAGCAGAGAACAGGAACTGAATAACACTGGACAATTTTAGGACCATTGGGCAGAGTGAAATACACCACAGTGTCCTGCTGAAGCCAGAAGTAAATTTAGATTGAAAGAGGTTATAGTGGTTTTCTCAAGCAGTGCAGCAGATTGAACAGACTCTCAAGTCTTAAAAGGTATCTAAAGGACATGCCTTGATTTGTAAGGCTCAGAGATGTTCTGTGATTTGTCTATGCCTGTGGAGTAAGTCTGTAGAAAGGGCCCTACATCCCCTGCCCGCCCACTGCAATCGCTGTAAAGCAGCCTCTGTTTGAAGAGGGAAAGGCAGAAGAGCCAGATAATAGGCTTGAGGATAAAAAAAGTGACATCTAAATCCTTCAACATCCATGTCATTAGTGGATCAGAGGATGGGCTGTCGTTGATTCTTCTGGCCTTAAATGCTACAGCATTCAACTAGAAAATGGTAAGTTTTTAGGCAATTGGAAAACTGTGGCCTTTCAGGTCATGTTTAATCATTTTTTATGAAGACGCTCTATTTGTAAGACCCCTGCTGCCAAAGCACCAATGGATTAGCAGGACTAACAGGTAATTCTGCTTTAACATCAATACAGGTATAACACTATATGCTACCCACAGCTTAATAGGAACTTCTAAAAAAAGTATTTGAGCAGTGACAGTATGAAGTGAGTAACAGCCACAAAATGTGGGTAAGAAAATAATCACAAATGGTCACAAATATTCAGGGTCCATCCCAGCTATTAAAGAGCTGAAGCCTCCTTTGCAGGCTCCAGACCTCTCCTGGTTCCCTAACCTGAGCTTCCCTCCTTTACCTGGAGCCGGCTCCTGTCCATTATGCACATCCTTCAAGTAGCTCTCAAATACCACCCTAAAGCCTTTCCTAAGACAGGAAATACACAGTTCTTATCAGACTTAAACTGAAACAACCCATTTGGGAACATGTCCACACAAAAACATGAGGCAAGCGTGGGTTAGGAACAATCTCAACTCCTTCTGCTGGAGCTGTGCAGATGAGAAGGTAGCAAGGGGTAAGGAAGTGAGAGAGAAACTTTCAGCCTTGTAGCTGGACATTCTAGAAGATTTTTGCACTGAAGCCAATTGTATTAAATTGTCCTTGTCAGAGGTTATATCCAAAGGTGCCCTTACTGCCAGACTGTGCAGTCATGCCATTTTTTCACTTCTGGCCTAATTGGTCTAATAAAACAAAAAGGAACAAATCTGGCAGGAGAAATCACCCTCTGGAGCTGCGGAGAGATGGGATATGTGGGCTCGAGTGTCTCTGAAGAAGTGAATTTTCTAGCCTATATATTTTAAGAAAAGATAATGGCACTGCTGACACCTCCTTTTCAGAAGACAGGGGTGCTCATTCTTCTGTTCTGAATGAAATATTGCAGGGGAGAGCTGAGAAAAGGTGCTTGTCTCCCTGGGTATTTCTGAGTACAATGGATGAGTGGCATCCAGAAAATAGGCAGATTGAATGATTGCAGAGTTGCTCTCTCTGACTGCAAGGTGCTGGCCTCTGTTATCAGTGGGATAGTGCAGGGCACCTCATTAATTCCTAGGCATGAGCTTCCACTGTAGCAGATAGATCAATCGCTCTGGATTTTACAGTGCCAAGCCCTAAATTAAGAAAAAATAAACCAGCAAGGGAAGAGCTCAGTCCCTTTGCCTCTGCAAGTTCTGCTTGCTGCTGTCTTTGTGAGCATATAATATAAGCAGGAACAGGTAGTTAGCAGGAAATACTGTATTTTTCATTTCAGCTTCACTGCCCTCACAACGGTGAGATTTAGGCTGGTGCTGTAATGTCTCACACACACACATCCAGTCGGTGGTGATCCAGCTGCAGACCTCAACTTCTCATTCAGTCTTGTTGAGATGATGGAGATTTGCAAATGCTCAGGAGTTTGGAAAATCAGTCTCCTTATTCTGACAGTTGAGACTAAGATTTTTGAAGTTGAAGCTAGAATCTTGAGTTAGAATCTAGATCCTTAAATAAACTGGCTGAATTAAAGGAGTCAAAGCCAGTGCTACTGTTGAAAAACAGGTCACTTATTTTTATTTTTAAACTGGATTTAGAAGTCTAATATTAGTTGCTCATTTTTTATATATCTTTGTCTTGGTCTAAATAAGGAACAATTCTCCCTGTTTAGGTGTGGAAGTTGCAAAAGTTAGTTTACATGACTTGTCATCACAGAGTGCCAATCAGCAGGCCTGGAGTTCTGCACCTCCCCTTCTTTTCTGCAGTATTACAAATCCCAAAAAGAAGCTTCCCAAGACTTATGTTGCTCAGTATAACTTGGGAGGAATATGGGAAATCTGGAGGCTCCATGATTTGCAGATTGAGTTTGCTTGTAACAGATGGTCTGCAAGTTTTCTGGAACTCAAACTGATGCCTGCTCACGTATTATGGGAGGAGCTATTAAAGTAAATATAATATTAGGAATAAGAGTGAGCCAAATTATGTAAAACTGTATAATTCCTCTTAATATCCCCCAGACTTTATGAATAAATTTTAAATACGTTTTCAAAAAGCATTCTTTCAGGTTAATGATTACAAATACTAGGTTGCGACCAAAACCTTCTCTTACCCACAAAATAAAGCCCATAATGTAAGAACTTCTTACAAAGGAAAAGTTGTACTAATGATTTTTTTAAATCCTAGAAAATGTAAAGAAATTAACAGAGCAGTATCAAGAAAAATGTTGAATATTTGCTTATTATTATTATTGACATAAGTTTCAAGTGATTATAGATTTTGTCATGCTTTGATTATTCAACAGGTATCAACTTCTATGGAGCACTCATTTTCTGAAAATTATCTGGAATTAGACCCATTTTGGGAACTAACATCATTCTGTTTCACCTTTTCCTGAGTAACTTATACTCTCTGGTATACTTACATCCAAAACGCCCTCTGGGTTAGGAGAGGGAATCGGTACAAATTTACTGATGAGAAACACAAACACAGAGGCACAAAACACCTTCCCTGCCATCACATGAGCAGCTTGTTGTAGAAAATGGTTTTGCAGTGAGTTCTCTGATACTGGGCTGGTTTTCAGGCCACTCAACTGTCTTTCCTTTGTTCTGATTTGAAACTCTTTGCTTTTTCATTGCTTTTTTCAGGTTACCGAGTAGTGCAATGGAAAGGGAGTTGTGGCAGAATGGGACATGATCTCTGGATCCTGTCCTAAGGACCATAGCAGGAATTTGTATGAAGTCCCTGTAATCATTCCACCTTGGTACTTGGTTGTTTCGGGTTCCAAGACAGCCAGGTATGATGTTAGCACTGCTGATCAGGAACACAGTTATGTTTTAGTTTCCCCAGCCCGATGGACCCTCTGACTTTCTCAGACCCACTGGCTCACAGACAATATAATTTTATTACATTTTTCTGGGACAGCAAATGATGATGTTAAGCACCTAATATTGCAGGTGAGATTATTATGCCGTCTGACAAACTGGGAGCTGTATATTTAAGGCTTTTCTGGGAATTATTCGAGTGCTGGCTCTGTTTGCTGTATTGTCCATCCAATGGTGACCTGAGCTATTTGCAGTACATGCACAATCTGCAGTGGAAGAAAAGCCATTCATCTCTAGAAGTTTAAATGGAATTGTTTCTTTCCCCTGATGAATGACAGCATGGGTAATGAGTCTCCACGTGCCAGAGGGCTTTTCAGTGGCAGAGCTTCAGGCATCACATGGAGAATTAAAGCACACTGAAGGCTTGGTGCTTATTTTGGAACTGAACTAAAAAAAAGAAATCCACTCTGGGAGAAGCTTTCAACCAGATAAGCTGGAGGATTTGATCTCTGAACTTCCTTTCTTAGGTATTTCTGTCCTCCCCTTTGAACAGAAGCAATGAGTTGATACACGTGATGATGAGAAGGAAAAGCATCAGAGTTGTGTAACATCTGCTTATCACTATAGATTATCCTGTAGCAATGAGATTAAAGCTTTTTGTTATGTAGGAAGAGTTTGGGATTTAGAGTGGTGGTTTTGAGTGTGTGTGCTTGATTTTTTTTAAACTCTTATGAAATGCACCATAAATTTGGTTTCACTCAGCATGAACAAGAAACCTCCCAAGGGTGACAAAGAAAATGGATTTTTAAAGGAAGTAGAGATTGTAGAATCATAGAATCACAGAGTGTCTTGGATTGGAAGGGATCTTCAAGATCATCTAACTCCAAACCCCCTGCCATGGGTGAAAACACTTTCCACTAGTTAAGGGGCTCATAGCCCCATCCAACATGGCCTTCAAGACTTCTAGATTTTTAAAGGATTCAATTCAATCATTATGTGTCTATAATCATGCATGTTACACCAAATACTACCTCCTGGCAACTATAGTCACAACAGGGCTGAAATGGTGGAGTATTTTGGAGACATACAGGGAAGTGACATGCGTAAAATAGTGGCTGGATCTCAAGCCCTGCAGAGCTTTGTGACAGCACAACCTGCTGCTTTTTTCTGCTGACAGATTGACTTTCTGGCTAAAGTCCAGCTGGTTGTCAGGATATCTAAACACATGCTATGTGCTTGGCTCACTTTGGTTCCCCATTTCTGCCAGGTACATACCAACAGAAACCCTCAGGGTATCTGAGGCTGCTTTGTATCTGTCAGGTTTCATCAGTTGCAGAGCAATGAAGGTGAGGACTCATACTGGAAAGCTCAGTCCCTTCTCTTGACCCAGTCATCAAGCTCATGAGAAAGGTTTCCTTAAGACTGTAATGAATGAGAACCCATCAGCAAAACAAAGACTATTGCAAGTCTCCCTTTCTGCCTATAATCAAAAGCTTATTTCCCTGCAATGAACAGACTCCTGAAATCAAAATGAATTAAAAATAGTAGAAACACCTCTCTCTGAGGACCATCCACCCTGGATACTAAGATGGCTTCAGATTCCAGGAAACCAAGTTTCCTGGACCTGAGGCCATTCCATGCTAATTTGCCACTGGGCATACAATAAATTTAGTCAAACAGGGATAATGTACTGTGACACTTCTGTTTCTACTGTTCCATTACTGTGCAGTTTATATCAGAGGGATCAGCAAGCCGAGACTGGGAAGAAAAGTATTTAAATTACATGAAGGTTGTGGTTTCTAAATAAAGGTTGGTAGTCCCTTTGATAATACCACTATCATAATACTTTGATCCTGAGAGCTTGAAGTGGTTATTCTTTGTATGGGTCTCTCATTGACTGCAAAGGGAATTTTGGGCACAGAGCAATTACCTACACAAGATTTGGCCAATTACTTAATTAAATTTTAAGTAGGAGTATATACATAGCAGATGGACATTTCATGAAGGTACTGAGTAATGTGTGCATGGTGACAGACGATGCAGCTTATCTTGCACAATAGCCTTGGAAGGGTTTTAAGTGTATTAACATTAGCACTCCAATCGGATTTACGTGGTGTGTAAGATTTCTCCAGGCCTTCTTAACTTGTCTGAATTTTCCTCAGATGAATGCAGCAGGGAATGATCCAGTCACTCAGTCACTCTTGTTGAAACCAGTATGAAAACAAAAAATGGTCATGGGCAGAAAGACACATTGTCTTCTTGGTGGGTCGGTCTGTAGGTTTGGCTGGGTGGTTGGGTTTTAGATGGGGACTCAATTTTTAATGGTAAATAAAAGGCTTTTCAACCAAAATACTTTTAAAAAATGATAATGTGTCAATACTATATTGCTTACCTTTTTTTCCCTTCCATTCCCATACCTCACTTTGCATTGGAGCTTTCATTCTGTCTCACTGCTTTATGTGCCTGCATTTTAGGACAAGGGTTTATTTATGTTTATTTTATTTCACTTCACATTAACAGAGCCATAGGCAGCCTTAAGTATTTTCCTGGAACACAGAAAGGGCAAGAGGAGTATCATTTTTACTTACAATAATACTAAGCTTGGGTAATAAAAAAGAAAATATCCCACTGATAACAGTGAACAGGAATTACAGACTTAATTAGATGAGATGAAAGGAGCTCCTGTTCTCTGTTCGTCAGAGGAAAAGCAAGTTAATATTGTAATTGAATAAAATATCTTTGTGATAATAAGTCCAAGATGCAGCCAAGAATATTGTTCTTGTCTGCCCCATAAAATGTATAGTCTGTACAAAACACAGAGGGGGAATGGAAAAGGGACCTTGGGGAAGAGGAATTCCTTGCTTAGACAGAGGCAGGGACAGAGCCTGATGCTGCCTGTGAGTCTGTCATTGCCTACTCAGGAATAGGAAGTTGAACAGCAAAGGCCTGTTTACCATGAGAACCTTATATTCTCAATAATAGCAAGGAACTTTTCTCGACTGTGACATAAAGTTTCTCAGAACAAGGGCAAATAAAGAACTCCAGGTTTGCCACATCTGCCATTTAGCAGTTTCTTTATTTAGCAGCTCAGAAGCACAGTTTTTGGAACTGAACAATATCCACAGTATTCTGAACAACATCCAGGCCCATTTCAGGATATTTTCTATTGACACAAGCAAAGTCATGGTCAGATTGATCATCTACTCTTTATGGAAAAGCACCTTGTGAAACTAGGCAGAGTTTTGGTGGAAATGAAGATACTTGCCCTGCCCTACAAAGCACATGTCAGTATATGCCCAGGAGTGGGCTGGATGATCACCTTCACCAGAAATGCCCATCCCAGAGGAAAAGGGAAGGACCCAAGCCCGAGGCTCAACTAGCAGCTCCCCAAAACTAACTTATGGTCTCTGGCATTTTCCATGTGTGTAGATGTCCTAAACTTTCACTAAATTAGTGAATCCAGTGTACAGTCTGGTGTTGCCTACTTCTTAGAAAGGACGAAGTAGGAGAAAGGATGGTAATATTTGAGTTGCACTGGTGGCAGTCAGGGAGAAGACAAGCTCTGCTTCCTCAGTTGTCAGGCTAGTTTGTTCTCCAGATGTGGAGACCAAATTTGCCCTTTATTTTAGATTACTCTAGGGTAAGGCAAAATAAGGAGCACAGTAATTAGGATTTAAGGCTCTGAGGAGTATGCTTCAAGAAACACCAAGGTTTCACTCTTGTCAAACTTCCAAACATTACATAAAAATCTAACAGTGATGATTAATACAATGTAGGATAGTGATCTCCACTTCTGCTTGTTTTCTTTCAGGGTGCCCCAATGGCTGAAGAAAAGCCTAAGTATAACTGCACTGTCAGTGAAGTCACCATTGTGAACCTGCAGCCTGAGAAAAATCCAGTTCTCCTTTTGACAGGAGGGAAGGCAGGAAGTGAACATAGAAACCTTGGCTTCCAACCTCCTTCTCCAAGGGTTTCAGAGAAGAGGTTATCTCAGGAAGAGAAGAAATTGTGGCCAGAAAAGGTGAAAAAGGAGGGGATTTTGTCTCCCAGTCTGTATCATGCAAATGAGTTGTGCAGTACAGAGAATGTTACCCTGAAGAGGCCAGTGAAGTTGGCCCCTCTGGAGATTCCCTTGGAGGTAAAAGAAGCCCAGCTCCAAAAGATTATGAGCATCCAGAGAGAAGCCCAAATGGCTTCTCAGAAGCTGACAGTTATCAACTCCATCAACAATGAACCCCATGTGAAAAGAGTAAAAAATCTGGCTCAGGGGGAGCAGGGAAACCTCCAAAAAATCAAGCTGAATGAGAAGACTGCTCTGGAGAATAAAGATGATCCCCTACCCACTAAAAGCAACAAACCTCTGGGAGAAATCCAGATTATTTTGCCTTCAGAGGCAACCTCTAAGATGACTAAACACCCAGGTGTTGAGGAGGCTCCCAAGACACTCCGTAAACCATTGATCCCCACCCTCCAAGTATCTGACATGCACGAGGAGTCTGACAGCCCTGAGAGCATCCCCGACCCTTCCCAAAATGCCTCTCGGCGCCGATTCAGACTGAGACACACAAAGGAGCAGCAGGAAGACCATGGGAAAACCAAACCCTTAAAGGCCACGGATCCAAGTGTGGGAGAAGGCACGAAGAAAACGGCGGGTCAGCGAACACAAAAAACCCTCAGTGATGCAAGCAAGCTCATCGAAAATGTGGCCAAAAAGCAGAAGGAACGAGGAGCAAAACAAGGGGAAATGGATGAAGCCTGTCTGGTGAGGAGGCAGTCCATTCGAAGGATGGCCTTGGGAGACATCATCCAGGTGGATGATGACTGAATATCACAACACAGATATACCCAGTAAAAAGTTTTAGACTGACTACATGGATAGAAGTCTTCAGAAGAATGCCTGGAGACATTAGTACACCAGAAAATAAAAATAAGTTAATATTTTTGGGGGATTCTGTCCTTTCTGAGATGCTTGAACAAGTGGGTCAAAGAGAAAATATCCTCCTACTCTGCTCACCACTAGAAAGGTCCCAGATATCCTGAACCCAGCATGGAGTACAACTTTCCAAGACACACATGGACCACATAAAAACAATCTAGATTTGGACTGAGTGGAGGGGCCAAGACAAACACAGGAACCTGGAAAATACTGTGTCTAGGGCTTTGTGCTCCTGAGAATACAGCCCTTCCCTGTTCACCTGTGGCAAGTTTTTCAGAAAGACAGACTGAAACATTCTTCATATGTATAGTTGGAAGGACAAAAAATAATTAGGTCAAGTTTAGCAGGAGATATTCAAGTCAGAAAAGGAGAAAAACTTTTAAGGACAACAAATTCTGGAGAATGTTGTTTACAGAGATGGGAATCTCTGTCATTGAAACTTTAAATAATGCATTAGACAAACACCTGCCAAGAATGATTTCAGACAAGTTAATCCTTCATTCACACACAAGGACCAGATGATCTGTAATGTCCTTCAATCTCTATTTTCTTATATTCTATGGTCTGTCTTTTCAGTTGCCCACTTGCAGGTCTAAATAAGCCATGTAGTGTAAAAATATACAGTAGCTGCAACTTTTCACTTCGTACTGATACTTCATTGTCTTACAGCTAATGTCCAGATATTCAATGAATCCTTCAGAAGGCAGCATCTAGTAGACAACTGCTTCACCTTGATTTCCTCAGACTTACTCCTGTTCTTTCCCAAATGTTCCCAAGGAATATTTAATCCATATGTTTTCATTATCTTGTCTCAAAAAGCTCTGTATTGCACTTTTACCTTTTCAACTTTGGTTACCTTTTAAGATCTTAGTTGTCTTCTGAAGATTGAAAATTGGCTTTATGTATAATATGAAATAAACAAATCATATACAGTCTCAGCTTAGTCCTAGAATCTTTTAAGGGAGCAAAACCTATTCTGTGGGGTTTGAAACAGCTATTATGATAATTTGCCAGAGATGCTAGTACAGTGCATTATTAAAAGGTTAACATGCAATTAAATTTGCTTTAAAAATTACTTTTGTAGAAAAAATTGTGATGCTCAGTGTTTTCTGGTAGTTCACTTCTTTGGTTGCTTGATTTGTCTTTCATTAGAGATGATCTTTTCTGTTTATCCCAATACCTTAGAAGCTGGGATTTAAAATAAAACACTGGTGAAACTTGCCATATAAGAGTTGGTAAAAACACATGGATGTCTGAAAAAAACAGAAGATGGGTAGAAACAGCAGAACTCAACCTTTAAACATGCCAGAGTTGGTGGGAGATGAGAAAAGCACGAAGATGTTTTGCTATAGAAAAAAGGTAGGCCTTCTTTTGCCTCATATTCTTTCTGCTATGTATATGTTAAAGACAGCCAAGAACAGAGCAGATGGGGGCTTGAAAATTATTAGTGTATTTTTCTGGATTTCAGGAAATGAGAAAGTTCTTTGTTGATTATATGTTCCCTTATTGTTCACTTAGTAAAAGGAAAGGCATGTTCCAGAGATGTTTTGGATTTTGGCTTTGAATATTTCTTGCTGAAGAGAAAACAGACATTGTCAGGTTGAAAGTCTGCCCAAGTTTGTCACAGCAGCAGTAGCTGTAGTTTTACAAATCAGTCACCCTGTGACTTACCACCAGCTTTATCTGTCAATTTTCTATGGTGAGAATACCTGGGGAATGAGGGCTCAAATCTATGCAGGCAAGATAATTCAAGGTGAATAAGACTTTTTCCAATAGTTTAACACATAATATGGAACTGAAATGAGATGTTAAGCCAGAAATAAAAAATGTGAGAGGTATGTGTTCCTGGTGATGTCTGGGCGGTGAGGAGAAATAATGATTTAACTAATAAACTCAACTGAGCCTCTGACTCACTGCACCTTCTTAATTGTGACATGAAACTGCAATTCCAGTGAGCTTTGGTGGTATCCCACCACTTGCCAGCCAGCCAGTATTCCAGACAGTATTAATGGGATATCCAAAGAAAGTGCCACTAAGTTTTGCAGTTTTCAGTAGAAGAGAAATGGAGTGAGAGAACAGGTAAGTTAAGTTTAGCCTGCCTCAACTGAGAATCTGTTTTCTCACCTGTTTGGACCCACCTGGTTGAGACTCCTGCCTTGAAAATAGAGTGACAACCAGGATGGACAGCCTGCAATTGCCTGGAACTGTAGGAAGGCTACTACATGTGTCAGAATGACTTGCTATTGCTCTACTCTTTTGCTTAGCTCTTTTAATGCAGCTAAATGCATTAAAATTGGCTTCCAGGAACAAATGAGTAACTGTTTTTTCAAAAATATAAACCAATGAGATTGAAAACAACTTAGAGTTCTCAACCTTCTGTTGCAGCTGCAATGGCAAATTTTTGCTGGATGCACAGCTAGGAGACTTTTGTTTTAGGGGAAGAGACTAAAAACCTTTCTGTCTTCTGCATCAGCAAGGTCATTGCTGAGATGGTGTCTCCAGGACCCAGTGTCCAGCTTTACATGGAATTTCATGCTTTGTGTCCCATTCTTCAAAAAGCATCTTCACTTATTGGAAAAGTGTGAGAAGGATAACCTGGATTCTGGGAAACTTACATTCCATGAGGCAGAGAAGAAGTTTGATCTATACTTTGTACAAGGTTCTTCAGGTAGAAGGAAGAAGAAAAGATATAAATTATTTAGTGGAAGCCAAATCTTGAGAAATTCATACAGCAATTGGGTGCAGCGTTTCAGCTTTGGCTGCTGTCCAATATAAACGCATTCTCTTTGCACTGCTTAGACCTTCCCACCACCCCCTTCTGCTGGCATTGCTTCTCAAACAGCAGCCCTGTGATCTAGAACAATGAATTCAATGAAGAAAATTCCCCCAAAAGATGAGTATTCAACTGGGATCTGTACCGGTCTTGATATAGTGAGTGGTTTCATCAGTGCTTGTGTCAGCATGAAGGAGGCAAGGACAGGGAAGCACACACTCATTCTGGTCACTGACTGTGCCTCTGTCATGCTAAAATGTATCCAAAGTATATTCCAAAGGCAATAAACTACTGTATTGAAGAGACAAGGATCACTGTGGGCTCTGTGACGTGATACAAATACTTGAAAAACCTGGGCTCTGTCCTCAGGCTTCTGCAGACTGAAGAAGAGTGGTGTCTTTGGTTTAGAAATGCCTGGCCAGTGTTGGCTGGAAGAGCAGTTTAGGGAATGTCATGCTCCATTCTCTCATCTAAATCTGTTCATTTTTCTGCTTAATTATTATTTTGAATCTATCCAATCTGAAATGTAACGAGAATAATGTTTCCATTACACTAAATTGTATCAATGGGGGAGCATCAGGGAAACTCTTGTACTTATTCAAACTTGGGAGCAGGATGCTCCCAAAATATTGCCTTTTGCTAGTAAACAACAACAACAACAACAACAACACAAAACAACAAAACAAAACAAAACAAAACAAAACAAACAAAAACACCAAACAAACAAAAAACTAAAAAACAAAACAAAACAAAACAAAAAAAACCAACAAAACCCCAAAACAAAACAAAACAAAAACCACAAAAGCAAAAAAACCCCAACCAACCAACACAAAATCAGAATAAAACCACAAAACATTTAGAAGGTAAGTGCAATTTCAGAAGAATCCCACTGAAAAAGCAAGACAACGAAAAAGAAGGATTTATTTTATTTTGCCAGTTAACTCTGGCTATGTCAAGGTGGGTATCATGGAAGGGGAACCATGTTCTCCTCTCATTTACATGCTGTATGTATAGCAAACTGGAGTTAACTCTGTTGCTCTGTCTTCAAACGAACATCAGAAAATGACTCGGGAATGTGTTTGAACTGTGGATGATGAGTGGAACTGAACTCTAACTGACCTGTATAAACATTCTCAAATATTGAATGTAAAAGGAAAAAATCTAGCAACTTAATAAAGAGGGAGATCCATTCTTATGCAAATAACGTTCATAAAGGAATAAATAATGCTTTAAAGATTCATATCCATGTATCTGTTCAGTAGGTGGTTCCAAGAGAAAACCACTTTAATTACATATTCCACTCCTGCTCATACTTGCAGTGTTTTTGCAACTCAGGAACCCAGTGGGTAATCTCCTTTGTATAATGTAAAAACAACTTCCATCCCTTTCCCCCAGGCTGTGGAAAAGCAGAACACAAAGATGGTCTCCACTCCAAAGACTTTTTAGCCTCAATGTAAAATAAAGAGATAATGCACAGACACAACACAGAGCAAGTGAGATCCTTTCCAAATCAGTCATGCGTGAAAGGTACAGTCTAATGTCACAATTATCTAATTTAGGAACGGTGCATGTTTCACAAACAGCACCTTCCACCCCCAGAGGGTCTTACAGGATTCACAGAACAGCAGAATAACACTTCCTGGGATAAGGAGAAAAGGGTAAATTCCTGATTGATGCATAACCCTCTAGAGCCAAACTTGGTGCTTCACTGGAAGTGCAAAAGGGACAACCCAAGATAACTGGATCCCAATCAAAATCTGAAAACGATGGGAACACTGTGAAATAGCCAAATGTCTTCATTGCCCCCTGTGATGTGCAGAGATGCCCTTGGAGACATGCCTGGGTATTTGCTTGAAGTTCTTTCTCCTTTCAGTCTGCAACAGCATAATGCAATCTTGGAGAGAAGCAAACCAACAGAGATGAGATCCAGCTTTTAGAAGTGAGAACCTGGAACAGCAGACATTTTTAATCTTTATTACTGCTCATTATTAGATTGCCTTAGGAATTGCCTTTACATTTCCAGGGACTGAGATATGGCTTTTGTGCAGATTTACAGGAAACAACAACACAGTCATCAACAGACAAGAAGAAGGGAAAGATAAGAACCAGGCACACAGAACCAAGAAGATTTCCAGAGACAGTACTCATTCTGACTTCCATTCATCCTTGCTGTAAATCTTCTCCTGTCTCTTTAAACTGTGAAAACTGGAAGTTTGAAAAATCCTGAAGCCTCTGTCTAGCAGTTTGTGCAAGTCTGGAGGAGCCTGAGTTGGTCTTACCAGTAATGAATCAAAAACAGTGCACAAGACTCCATCCATGCACTTCTCTAGGGTGAATTAGAAGGAGCAGGATCCCACCATTGAGTCTGTGATCCCACTGGTGCTGCCTGACTTCGAGTTTAAACAGCTATAGGGTTCTTTCCAAAAGAGCTCAGCAATTAGCAGCTGTAGGGAAAATCCTATTATACTAAAATGAGATTTCTAGTTATCAGTGTGGGGTTGGAAGAGCACAAACACTGGCTCTGATTGCTCCTGCTCGTGCAACCTGGGCACTCTAAACCCTTGGAAAACAGGCTTAAAACTTCAGGAACGAGCTGGCACTGTTCTTGCCTTTGAGATTAATGTGCTCCCAGGCTGTTCGTGCCAACAGGTTGCTGTAGTTTTCAGTGTGTGAGAGACACGAATTTAAACATAATCGTTTCCTCTGAATATTCACCAAGGCCCTGGGGGTGAAATGCATTCAGGCAATTGCAGCAGGAACGTCAATAAAAGGAGCAGTGCTGGAAAATCACTAGCAGGGAGTACTTTTAACTTTGTTCCTTGAGTGCATCATCTACCCTGGGCAGCTTACTGACCCTTCTGTCTCCAGAAATTTATTATAGCAGTGGAAGTTGAAATTGGTTCAGCTAAAACAAAGGATGTGTGGAGCAATCCAGATGCAAACCCAAACCATGAGCTGTTAGAGGTACAGCACCTAGGGTGTGTTTTTCTTCTTCATACTTATTTTCCTGTTAATTCTTAATGGAAATAGGGAGAAAAGCTGTGAAAAACCCTGTAAGTGTTCCTGGCCCAGTAAGGAACAAAAAACAGCATGCAAGCATCAGTCATGTTTTCAGAGCAAAAAAGAGCCAAAAAGTCCAATAAAATAGAGATGAGCAAAGAGCACAACAGATCATGGTGTGACCAAGACTTTTTATTTGGCTTTGTAGTCAATGGGAATCAATCACCTGGGCTTCAGTGAATTTCTGAGGTAACCTTTTTCCTTAGGCCTCCTGCAGTTACACTTACACAGCTCCTGACAGACACCTGGACAGGGATTTATTCTAATAGCACTACACCGTATGTTGGAGATAAGCCAAATGCACAGTGAGATATATCTTGGCTCAGACTGGAGGCAATCAAAACACCTCAAAAGCAGAACCCAGAATTTCCTCAGTGTAATTCACTCAGGTTGTATAAACTACATCCTCTCTACAGTCCCAGCTTCAGCTGACTTACCTGAGTTATTTGGCCAGTGGTTGTTTCATCCAGGCTGCGTATTTTAAGATACAGATGCAGACTAAGCATGAGAGTTGGGGGGGAAATTACTGATAAATACTTACTCAATGACTAATTACTTAGTGGAGAAGGAAGTGTGGTGTGCCTGTTAATTTGAAGCTAAATGGAAGTTTGGTAGGAGTTTTCCCCCTTATATTTGTGGTTCCATTTTGTCCATTGAGGTACAGAAAGGAAAATC
The DNA here is from genome assembly GCA_013399695.1 of Formicarius rufipectus. Lineage (NCBI taxonomy): Eukaryota > Metazoa > Chordata > Aves > Passeriformes > Formicariidae > Formicarius > Formicarius rufipectus. The sequence continues at coordinate 1,053,796 of VXAU01001243.1, read as the reverse complement.
ACTTACAGGTTACTGTCAGGGCAAAATAGAATTGAAACAAGAAAAAAAAAATCCATTAAAATCGATTCTGACAGTGAGGCAAAGACACAAGTATTGAAACAACACCTTCTCTTCATCTAAGGGTCTTTTCCAGTCCTTCACTTCCCCCCTTCCTTCCTGACTCCTTTCCCACGTGGGGTACAGGGGTGGGGATGGGGCTGCAGCCAGTCCCCCCCAGCCCCTCTGGGATGCTCCTCTCTCCTCCCTGCCCCAGGTTGGGCCCTCTCCTGGGCTGCAGCCCCTCAGGGACAGCTGCTCCCCCCGGGGCTCTCCATGGCAGCAGCTGCTGGGCATGTACACCCAGTGTACTCCAGAGCTGTGCCAAGATACCCACATAGATGAGAGGGAGTATGCTGCTGGTTTACTGACATTCCAGAGGCCACTTTTTAGCTGTGAGATGATTTTTCCACCCATGAAAAGCCCCAGTAGCCACACCAATGCCACTGGATGCACAGAGAGAAGCCCTGATACTCTTCCACAGACAGGAATTCCAGTGGTAATCCCTGGTCTAGTCACAGAATCACAGGAACACAGAATCATTTAGGTTCAAAAGGACCTCTAAGATCATCCAACCAAACATTAACCCAGAACTGCCAAGTACACCACTACACCAGGTCCTATTGCCACATCTACCCCTCCAGCTGAGCAACCTCGATATCCTGGGGCAGAAGGGTGTAAAGCCACTTTAAGAAACCTCTTAGTCCCGAAAAACCAAGACTGCTGTATTAGGAACAGAGGTGTGGAAGATTCTTTTATTTTTTTTTCTTAAAAGTGAGCATGCTTTTTCTTGCTTTTTCTTGTCTACAATTCAATTAATGCTTTTTCATCACCAGGTTTCCTCTCTTCATTTTCTCGTTTTAGAGATCTGTCAGTGGAAGGTAATGAAAATGTAAGCAAGCCAGCATCGTGTGGGAGGGAAGTAAACTTTGGTGTTAAGTTAAAAATCACAGTTTGAGGTCTGGGTGCACTTCCAGAGGTAATTCACTTGGTAAATCAAGCAGTTTGTCCTATCATCAAGCTGTCATTTCTAAGCAGTGCTGCACCAAGTTACTGCCAGAGACTATTAAGCAAGCCATTATTATTTCAGCCCCATTAGCTAACAGGATACACCTCTCTGCCCAAGTAAAGATGTTAATCAGCTTTGCCGCGAAGCAGTTTATTCAGCCTTTTGCTTCTGAGATATGACTTCCTACACCTTTACTAAAAAACAACTTGAACTGTAAGGCAAAGACCGGAGTGTTTAAGGGTGAGATAACCTGATCTCTTCTCCCTTTGACTGTGGTGACAAGTAGCAAACATCAGCCTGGGACCAGGAACTGCAGATTCCATCAGGAAAAGGATAAAAACACAGTCTTACTTTCTAAGCTGAACATGCTGACCAGTTGGTCCCACCTGCCTCCTTCTTCCTCCTCCAGTTGCTTTTTGAATATGTTCTGTGAAGTCACGTGGGTGATTTTTGGTTTTGATAATTTGCCCCTAGTTGCACACAGATACACACACACACACACACACATGCACTACAGGCTCCACATGTGTTCAGACACACACAGCAACACAGAAACAGATCACTTTTGTTTTTATTCTGTGAACATTCCCACAAACACACCCAGCACTCTTAGGAACATGACCAAAGATGGCTCGATCCTCTCCTCCAATCTAACTGATCACGATTGAAGGCTGCTATTGAAATACACACCCACGATGTGGATCTCACCAGCAGCTGGTCTGGGACCACCCTTCTGCCCAGTGCCCAGCCCCTGGACCACAGTGTTCTCTTGGTGCTGGCACCCAGACCCCTTATCCCAACTCACCTGGCAACCCACTAGCATTGAGAATAGAGAGGGTAGTTGAGAAGAGGATTTCCTGAGTATCTAGGGCAGAGTATAGTGATCAAGCACTGTCTACTCAGCAGTAACACGGTAACATCAACTCCTTTTATATTTATTCCCCTGCTCTTGTTCCTCCCCAGTTCACCTCAATCCCTCCCCCTTTCCCCACCTTTGATTCTTCATTGAAACATCGCACTTTGCACATTTCCATAATCCCATTAAAATCTTCCATCTCAAATATTACACAGTCCCAAAGTGCTCTACCCATGTTAAATCCTATTTCCCTTTAGGCAGAAAACTGTTCAGGTGGCTTGACTTTCTGTGGAAGGAGTGTCTTGGATTGGCTTCTCTTGGTGGGCTCCATACCAGGATGACATTGCAGTCCTTCTCCTCTGAAGGTCTGAGGAGCAGCTGGTTCAGAGCTCTGGTTTCACTGGTCAGGTTCTCAACATGCAGATAGATATTGAATCTGGGGGCAATGTTTTGTGCTCCATCCCTGATCATTTCAAACATTTTCATCTTCATCAGCATTTAACATCTGTGTAGTGGTCTATTTGTAAGGGGCCTCTGCATATTTTTCACCCCCTTTCTTTTCCAAGTTGCTTATCTTTCATAAACTTTGAATAAAAATAAGATTTTTCAATGTCATAAGCATCAGTAAGTGGCTGTGTCCCACAGCCCTAGAAAGGGTTATTGCAGCAGCACTCCAGCAGATGGCTGGCTTCTGTAAGGAATAAAACTCTCCCAAGGAAAACACATCATTCATCAGCACATTTTCGGGAAAGAGCAGAGATTTATTTCCTTCAGCTATTGATTAATACAGCAACTCTCTTTCGACTTTGGATTCGTTAATGAAAACAACCCTGTGCAGTTCAAGGAAGACAAATATGACAAAGCAAAGCAAATTGCTGATGTGAAAAGATTCACCATCTCCTAAAGGAAAGCCACTAAACTTCATTCCTTGTTCTACTCTCCGTTTTAAGAACTGGTACTGATAATATGTTTAGCAATTTTATTCTGGATAAATTCTTTTGGGGTCATGCCAATATTTGTGCTGTTTCCCTTCCCTAGGAGAAAAGGTTGAATGTATCTAAGCAAAGAGTTTGGATTTGTCTCAGTAGGAGAAGGAAAGATGAAGTAAAAATGGACAGGTGAGATTATCTTGTAGTTCTTGAGCATTCAGATATGTGAATTAAAATGAATTTGCTCAATAGCACAGCATGCATATCTTCAAAACCTGGACTCAGGTTGCTTTGAACACAAATGTGTCCTGAAATCTTTCAGCATGCCATCTCATTGTATGCAAAAGTACATAAATCCCAACTCTCCCTAACTATTGAAGCAAAACAGGGGGGAAAGGGCATGAATAAATGACAGACATGGACGCCTATCGAGTACTGACTCACTGGTACCATCAATGTTGTCTCTACAATAAGTACACTGACAAACAATTTGATGTTTGCCACTGCAGTCAGTAAAGGGATGAAGTTATGGCCAGGGAGACACAGCTGTGTGGTGAACACTGTAGCATAGGCAATCAGGGAAAATAGGGCTTAATGGACTTTCAGAAACTCCCACCTAGTCCATGTTTCTGCTTTAGGCAAATCTGTCCCAACAGAGCTTTCTCAAGTTCTAAAAAAACCCAAACCCACAACCAGCCCAAACCCCAAATTTTCATGAATAAATATTTCATGCCTATTTCAGCAGCCTTATGAATACTGGCTTTTTTCTCCCTGCTTTATCTCCCTAGAGAAAACTGAAGCCCTTTGCTTGTTGACCTAACCCAGATGGATATGCAGAAAAATCTACTACCTTTCTCCTTTCAGCAACCTCCTACATATTTCAGGATTTCTTTCATGTCCATCCTCAATTTCCTCTTTTCTAGGCAAAACAATCCATTCCTTTCAATCTATTTACTTAGGTTATGTTGTCCTGACTTTTAAGCATTCATCCAACTCTCCAAATAGTGTCCAGCTCAGCCACTTCATTCCTGTAATGCAGGGCCCAAAACGGAACACAACCCTGAGTGTTGTAAAAAGCTGGTATTTAGGAGTACTGGATAAACAGCTTCAGGTTTGCAAATGAAAGCACCTGTTCTGCCATGTGGCTGTTGTCAATTCAGTAAGGGCCCTTCTTTTTTTGTCAGTATAATGCCCTCTCCAGGTGAAGAGATTAAACAAATCTGCCTGTATTCCAAGTAGCTGTATAGGAATTTATATTTGGAATGTGAACAAATCCATGAAAGTATATTAAAAAAACAATTTGAAAGGCATTTTGAAGGTCCTCTTTCACATCCTATCTGCATCACAGGAACAAACAGACCCAGAGGTTCTCCAGGGGGACTACTTTATGTCTGATAGTTGCCATCTTTGATATTTAACGATGGTCCCACTAGCCTCATAGGCAATCACTATGGGATGAAGTGGGCATGGGGAAGTGTTTTAATCTTATGAGAAAGATATTGGCTAATACTTCTGATAGATTAAGTCCTTTTTTTAAAAACCAGGTATAATCCTCACTCATGAAGCCCGACCGAGTTCTCAGAATGCTAAATTTCTGGGTTCAGCAATCTGTGATGTCCCATTAAAACAATTTATTCGCCTTACTTAAGAAGTAATAGATTAGCAGATACAGGAGAAGTGACATAATGATACTTTATGACTTCTACTGGCTTTTGGTAAGGCCTGATGTGACATTTTCAGATACACACAACGAGCAAAAGATGATGTGTGGATGACAGATTGGAAAATTGCTCCCAAAACTACTCAGTCAGTTTGAGTGGAAACGCTGAGTAAGCTTCTAGCAGAGTCTACACAGAATCCCCAGTTACTGATTTATCTTCATTAAAGACTTGGATGATGAAAGAGAGTGAATTTTAGTAAATGTGCAGCTGACACCATGACAGTGGAAAAATGTTGAGTTTAAATTATTTCTCTTTATTCATGTTTACTTATGAATGTGTGTTTATTTATGTATAAGTTTATTTATTTATGTATGTGCAGCTACTGACACAGACTTAAATACAGAGACTAATTAGAGAGGTATGAACAAAAAGCAACAAGCCTGGCAAAATCTTTTCATGATATGAGAGAACAGAGTACTGAGAGGCAACTCAATATCACTGCTCAAGGCACATTCTAGTGGAGCATGTTCTGACAGGACAAGGGGTAATGGTTTAAAACTCAAAAAAAGCTCTATTTAGACTAAACACAAGGAAAAAGAGTTTTTACAAGAGGGTGGTGAAACACTGGAACAGGTTCTTCAGAGAGAAGGTAGACACTCTATTCATGGAAACATTTCAGGTCAGGTTGGACAAGTCTCTGAGCAACCTGATCGAGCCGAAGATGTCCCTGCTCATGGCAGGGGATTTAGACTAGGTGACCTCTAAAGGTCTCTTCCAACCCAAACTGTTCTATGATGCCATACCAAAACAGCAAATTTCTTTGGTTTAAAGAAGTAATTATTAACTTTTCCCAGTTCACTCTGCAGAGGCAGCAAGTATCTTGGCCCATAGCAAATGACATTTAAGGAAAACTTTCTAACTTCAATAACTCAAGTATTAAGAAAGAAATAATATCTGAGGACAATCATCATTACCCAGGTTAGACAGGTTTCCACTGCAATGGTCTAAGTTATCAGGTTCCTTCTGTGTTAAACCCAGCCCATGAGGCACTCCTGTCTAGTTCACAGTCTCCTGTAGAAGACTGTTCAAGTAATAAAGTCGTGTGAGTAGCTTAAAGACATTTCTTGAGCCAGAATAGCTGTCTGAGACTATCACTCCCATGCAGAGATAGTCTCACCAGGGATCTTCCAAAACTCTGAGCCACTTGTGAAGGCAACAGAGGCAGATGCCAAAGACATGGGATTGAGTTGAGAGATCGTCCTAGAGGAACTGTGATTTTCGACAGAGTAATTAGTTCAGAGGTAAATCACATGCAGAGTGAGATGTTTACATTTTTCCTTGTTCATGTAAGCCAGGTGTGCTGTTCAGACAAGCCATCAGGTGCCAGTCTGTGCTACCTTGTCACCCAAATTTCTGATTAATGGATGATCCTCAGGAAGGTGTTTATTTATCTCAAACCATGGTCATATTAAATCACAGGTGACTTCACCAGTGACTTAAAACTCTAACTTTGGTGGGGCTGAGCAGAAGCTTTATTCCCCTGAGTTCTAAGTGTTTTAGTCTTTCATTCATATGGTGGAATTTATGTTCATTATCAAATAAAAGGGAATGGACAATGAATGTAAGGAAGGCTCAAAATTTCTTAGACTCTTTGTTCTCAGTGTCCTGGCCACATGCGTATTTTTGTACAGTGTGTTGAATCTTGTACACTCTTGTTGGTGACACATGAAATGAAGCTCACTGATGCACCATGTAGTTTTACGACTTCTCTGAGATTTAAATGACATTGCAGACTGTGTTGAAGAGAATATAACTGTGCTGCTGTTCTCACTGATGATATTTGGCTTAGTTTGTGATGAGGGTGAGATATCCTACAGTCATCACAAGCTGTAACAACTCACTAGGGTTTTCAGTTTTGGAGAGGAGCACTCATCATTGACAGAAGAAGGGGAAGGTCTCAGGCTCTATTTGTTAACATGAGTTAGATCCTACATGGATGATATTTTTGTAACTGTATTGAACACTTCCCTAAAATTACTGATCCAGTTTTTGTCTCCATTGAAATATTTCTTTTCATCACTAGTGAGAAAGTCACAAAACTCCCATGAGGAATCAGTTGTGGTGGGGTTTTTCACCAGACCCACATAACCATTATCTCAGTAAAAGGAACACAATAAGCTGAAAAGACCAGGCAGAGATTAATGTCCTGTCTGATGAAACAAGAGCAATTCTTTAACTGCTCTGGCATTTGGGAGGGCAAAGACATGGTAAAGGTCAAATCTGCCTTCCCATTTTTTAGCTGCACTTACTGATCATGATTGATGGCTGTGTCTGGTGCTTTCCACACTTGTTGCTACTAGAAAAGGGTCTGTCCTTGCCCAGTAGATCTCAAGTGCAGTGCTTTCCTTCATGCATGTCATGCCTGAGTATCCTGGGAAAGACATAACTGAAGGTCAGATATTTATTCTGTGCATGGGGTAGTTAAGAGGACTTGATAAAAAATGTTTCACGGGGGAATCTAAAAAGATCAGATCACATCACAAAGTTTTGTCCTGATATAAGCTTTTATAAAAAAATAAAAATCCTGAACATCAAAATTTTCACTTAAAAATGTTGAGTACAAAAGGCAATTTTCAACATGAAATATTTGTAGTGAGGATTCTTACCTTATGCTGATATTGGGGGCTTTCTTTCCTTGTTTTATTATTTCTACATTTTAATTTCTTGGGGCAATTGAATAAACCTCCTCACACACCCACTTGAGGGACAAAACACTCATGGCTAATCTAGAGTCTATCACTGTCTCCTTTTCCTGTAGTCTGACTATTTATCCTCCTCCAGAACATCTTGGGCTTGTCTTTCTGAACAGGCTGCCCAGGGCAGTGGTTGAGTCACCATCCATGGAGGTCTTAAAAAGATCTGAAGATGTGGCACTTAGGGACTTGGCTTAGTGTTGGACTTGGCAGGGCTGGGTTAATGGTTGGAGTCAATGATCTTAAGGGTCTTTGCAATTCTATGATGCCTCCCTGAGGAAGTGAAGTTTATCAGACTAGATGAAAGAGGAAGGCCTCAGAAGTCACCTGCTGAATGCGTCATTTGCTTTGAACAGCACCTGTGCTTTTTCAGCTTGCATTTCAGAGAAAGGTTCTGTAAGTTTTGGGAAGATGCAAAGCTTTCTGTCAACAGCAAACAACACCAGGAACTTGACAAGTAGATTCCGTTTTAATATATGCCACTTTCCCAGAAATAAACTATATTTGTTCAGGTAAAGTTGGAAAGTGTTGCAAGTCACAGCCTTTTACCTTACTCAGAACTTCCTGCATGGTGTAGCACAGTGCAGAGCTTCACAGTGCTATTGTGTATTTCATGAAGGAGAAATCCACTGAAAGTTGTTAAATACCATCCTCTCATCTAGGAACAAACAAAAATACAAATTACTGAAGCAAAAGAGATTATTCTGAAAATACTGACTGTAGATTTGCCCTGGTTTTCTCTAGGAGTATCTCACTGGCTATCAATAAAGTCAAGATGTGGAGCTAGGTGCAACTTTGGTCTGACTCAGTAGAGCTCTTCTTATGTTCTTGTAATTTCCAAGTCACATAGAATGTCCCAGAGTCTTCCAAATGTAACCAGTAAAATCATTCTGCTGGCTTGTCACGCTGCTAAGTCATCCTACCATCCTGCTCTCAGCTGCCTGACACACACTCTGTGAAATTCAAGCTTCTTTAAGTGCTCCTTCAAGAAATCTCACAAGTCTTTCTCCTTTCTCCTCCCAAATTTTCCATCTGCTCATATTTTACCTTATGTTTGAAGACAAATCTTGCTGGTTTTTGCATCCAGCAACACCTTGTGGATCATTCAGGTGTGGAATGCACTTACATGCACAGAATAATCTTCTAAATTGCTCTTCTCCCCACTTTCATTTCAACTCATCCCACCTGTCTAATAGGACAAAACTTGTCTTCGGTCTTCTCTTTTCTCAAATATCTCTTTTTTTTTTTTTTTTTTCCCTCATAACTTTCCTCAAATGACATGTCAGCTAATGTGTTAATATATCTTTAATGGCACCGAAAAGCAATACATTAATATTTTCAAATGAAAAATTTATTTTATATTCATAGGTGTTTTTTTCATCAACTTGCTCAGTCTGTAAATACATAGCAGCCAGGTTCATTTGTTATCATTGCCACTGACACTGATTTTTCCTCTGCATTTTAAAGTCCAATGGAAAGAAAAAACAAACCATGTCCTGTCTAGTAAGTATAGTATACATGAATTATGGATATGCATGTAATAAATTCATATATTATTGACCAGTTCACCATACTGATGCTGTCTAACCTTTCTTCCCAGACTAATTATAATGTTTCAAAGCTAGAAAAAAATATTAGTCAGTTTCCATTTAAAATAAGTTTTCCTATATGAGAATATTTTCTTCATCTCTCAAATACAATCCTTAAAAATTTTCTTCTATATTTGTCTTGGCTTGAGGCCATGAATAAGCAATATTCACTCTGAGTTATTATTTTTGTCTTCTGTATATAAAAATCTACAGAACTCTATTTTCTAGAAATCATGGGAAAAGAAATTTGACTCTATCTTTGGTTGAAAAGTGATTTTTGCCTCTCAATGGCATACAGAATATATCTTATAGATCTAGGAGCTACCAAGATACAAAATTATTCACAGCGAAAAGTTATTTCTGCATTGAGAATGCTATTTTGCATTGAAAATATATGGAGAAAAAGTTAACAGAAATATTTCTGGACTTATCAAGTGGTTTCTCAGAGAAGGACCACTTGGGTAGTGTAAGCCAGGGAACCCATGGTTGGAAGGATGAACAGCAGCAGTCTCCAACCAATTCACAGCACACCAGCTGATGGAATAATCGAGTGGAGAAGGGAAATGTATGATCAGCACTTGCTTGGACTGCCCAGCTCCTTTGTGTCACAGTAGTGTCTTCATTTTAAATGTGCATAGGGAGATGTTTTATACCCACATCACCACTCACCCTCCTGTCTCTCCTCTGAGTATGACATGCACAGCCTCCTCATCTGATTTCCTACTGTCACAATGCTGGTAGGCTTAGATGCAGGTTCTCCCATGTGGTTTCAGAATTAAGCAAGGATGCCCAGAATATCAACAAATTTTACTGAGTACAATCTGGAGAACAAACCCTTTCAAGATCAACTACTTGAAAAGGATATTTCAACACAAATAAGGGTCATAATGCTGGCTATGCTGTCAGAATAAATTTCTTTTTTTACAGGTATTGTTACGAGCTCATAAGTGACAAGAAGAATCATAGAGACATAAATTGTAAGGGACTTTAAAGATCATCTCATTCAAATCCCCCTCTCATGGGCAGGAACACCTTCTACTGGACCAGGTTGCTCAGATTCCCATCTAATGTGGCCTTGAAGGCCAAGACACAAAGACATGCAACTGGTTAATTGACTCCTTCAGAAATATAGATCTTTTAAGTGTACATTGGTACATTTAACTCTAGACTCATAAACATATTTTTTCTTTTCTTCTTGTGGGTCTCTTTTCCCAGTTAAAAAGTGGCAGGACGACAGGAAATGGCCTCAAGTTGCACCAGGGGAGGTTTAGAGTGGTTATTCAGAAAACTCTTCTCCTCAAAGGGTTACAAAGCACTGGAAGATGCTGCCCAGGGAAACGGCAGAGTCACCATCCCTGGGGGTAATTAAAAGCTGTGCAGACTTGGCACTTGGGGACATGGTTTAGTGGTGGGCTTGGCAGTGCTGGGTTGATGATTGCACTTCATTTTAAATGACTTTTCCAACCCAAATGATTCTATTATTCTGTGATTCTTTAATTCTTGCTCCTGTTATATTTGTCTCAAATTAGAGAATAACTGATTTCAATGCAATATTAGTTTTTTAAAAAGAGACAACAGATGCAAAAGTAAAATTACCTAGAAAGGCAGTGTATAGTACATATTTTTTTCACTCAATCTTCATTGCATTCTCAAGAAGAGACAGCAAAAACACCATTCTGGTCATGTTTAAAGGTGAAGTGCATACAGTAAAGTACTGATGATATTCAACACAGAGTTCTGTCCTGAGCATGTGTGATGTCCTTGAGTTCAGAGAGAAGTGGTGTTTGTAAAGGAATTAGGACTGTGAAATTTCAGATTCTTTGCTGGTTGTCAAGATACTGAGATTTAAGTAGAAGAAGGGAAAATAGATATTTCACTGTCCTAGAGACAGAGACAATGCATTTAAGCTTCACTTTCAGCAGCCAAAGCCCTGTCCACTTTGCCTGACTTCATTAAAAATCCAGAAAAGAGGCATTAATGTTGATTTACCATACTACAAGGAAATGTGAAGTTGAAGAGCGCTCCAGGCATAGAATGAAGTGCATTTCAAGGACTCAGTCCTGGAAATGTTGTTCAGTAAAGGAGAAGAAAACTGTTACATGCTAGCCCATCAGGCAAGCCTCATTTTGCAATTCATTGACTAGAGCTGCATATTCAGATGAAAGCATTTCACTGTGTCAATGTCATGAAAAGTGTCTTGATTTCAAGTGTGATGTGATTTACTATCATCTCCAGAACTCAACGTTACACAACTTTATCTCCTATAAATGGAGAGAAGAGAAAGCATTTAATTAGAGACCTGGCAATGTTGTCAGGTCAGCAGTCAGGTAATGTTGTCAATCACAAGCTGGACTTTGTGGGTCCCTTCCAATTCAGACTATTCTGTGATTGTGTGATTCTTTAATGTCATCCATGATCCAATATCTGATTTACAGAAACTACTAAATCTTCCAGTAGTCTCAATTTGCAATAAATAAACCAGACTTATGTAAATGATGCAACACTTGGCCCTCTTTGATGATGATAAAACTAACAAGAACAAAATTGTATGTTTGGCCTTTGCATTGCTTTTGCAGACTATCATGGAGACAACCATGTGATAAATCACATTTATTACACATAGAGAAGTTCGTTGCAGTATGCATCTGCTTCAAATATCAGCCCAGTGAACTGCTTAAAACAGTTATGTTTTACAAAATGAGTTTTAAAAGGTTGGGCCATCATAAAGAAAGCTTTCTCCTTTCCCCTGGAATAGCATCTTTTGTCCCAAATTACATGGAGAAGATAAAAGAGGCCTTACAAAATGTTGCATTTGTGATCTGGCTTAGGTATTAGCATATAAAATTAAAGGTGACATTTTTATAAAGGTGATTTGTGAACAAAGAATCACAATTTGGTGACTGTGGAGATGGGCAAACATAAAACACTGCATTAGAGGGATGGCGTACTACAAGACTACACTTAGGTAAGTCAGAAAACAAGAAATACTTATAACAAGAATAACAATTTCTGTGAGTTATCATTGTTCTTAAACCCATTTTATATTAAATGGTTTTAGATATAGCTGAGATTGTCAATTCAGAAACTACATATGGGTCAAATAGTGAACTGGTTTTTCTGAAGACCAGGAAGGAAATTTTTAAAGTGTTTGCTCATGATGATGGTGGGTTTTTTTAGTATCTGTTGCTATTTCTCTTCATTCTTGAAGGTTTTATTTTAAAAAATACAGTAGGATTAGTAAAAACTTTATTTGTTGTTAGATTAACTTTGAGTCTTTTCACTAAACTGTGAGGATTCCATAATTCATGACTTTGCAACTTACAGTACTGGATGAAAGGCTGCCTGCAGTGCTCATCATTTATGTGTCAGGATTTGGGAATTACAAATCGTGTAATTCACTAACAACAACAAAGTAAGATAAGAACAAGTAAGACCAAAATAGCAGAGTGTCATGATACATGAATCATATAAAACCTATAACAAACCAAACCATGACAGGCAGAGCAATAATGCAGTCGAGCACACAATACATAATGCAGCATGAGGCAGAAATATATTCTGCTACAGAATTTAGTCTTTTCCTTATGTTGCTTTTAACAGGTTTTGACGTAAAAAATTCTACACTGCAGGAAAGGGAAAGAAATATTTCTTTGCAAGGTAGACTTTTTCTAAAAAGAGAATATTTGAATGAGTTTCAGGCCTTGAAATGTAAGTCTTTAGAGACTATAACACATAATATGTACAAGAGAAAATATATAAAGATACAAAAGGCTTAGCAGTATTCCTCAGTGATGTAAATCCTTGTTTCCTAAGAATTTGCGAGTTTCCAACACTCAGCTACTCATCTGAGCCTTACCTGCACAGAATTTTCAGAGAATTTGTATAAGAAACCCATCAGAGCCCTGAAACACCACTAACCAGGCAGAAGAAAAAGGTCTGCACAACTTCAGCAAATTAAAAACATGATTATGGTTATGGTGATATATATATGATCAGACTAGTAGTTTCAGGAAGTAAAGGCACTATGGTTTGCAGACTGTGTAATCCTTGGGAGTCAACTATTGCAGAATAAGTTGCCATAAAATATTTGTAAGTAGTATTTCTATGGATTTAAATGTTGCTGGTAAATTCACTAAAGAAGAAAGGGCTGTGAGCTGCTCAAGCCACACACCATGTCTTTGTGAGGAAAACCCTGTGCCACAAATGCAGAGTGAGATGCTATTCCGGGGAAGTCTTGTTGAATGATTACTGTTTTCCTACACACCTGCTGAGGCATCCATTCCTGAGGATAAGATAACAGGCAACACAGACCTTTTTCTTGATGCAGTACAGCCAGCTCTTATATTCCTAACCCCAGGGTGAAAATGGAAATCAAAGGCTCACAATCAGAACAGAAAGAACTGAAAAATGGGGGGATATTGAGTTACGCATCTGTGTATCAGTGATTGTCATAACCCTCTGAGCTGCTGATTCAGTGCTGCTTTCAGGAGAAATCCTAAAAAGACAGCACTTAGAATTGCCATCTACATGTTCTTAAAACAGTTTATGCTTCTTCCCAGATTACTGAAGACAAAATACCTGCAAAGAGGACTGATTTTTCTTCCTGTTAATCACTTTGGTCCAATGTAAAGAGAAACAACTTTACAACTGAGCTTGTTATATGTCTGTTGACAGGTGATTATTATATGCAGTAGATGAAATACTAACTGCTGCAAAATGTAAATATAAACTATGCCACTGTTACAGACATAGGGAGGTTATTATGTTTTCTTCACTACAAACAACAATCATCTTCCATACACCATTTATCACTTGGTTTCTTCTCTTACAGTGGATCAAGTTAAATTGATGGTGAGAAGATCCTTTTCCTATGAGAGTCAACACATTCTTCAGAAGGTGAAGCTTTAGGAACAAAACCACCAGCATCCCATAGGCTTAACATTTTGACATCAAGTAAAGGTAATGTTTAATCAAATATTGAGTTGAAAAGTAAAGAAATCTGAAGGAAAAAGGTATGCAGAAAGTCAGCATAAAAAGAGTAGCATTCTATTACATTAAAAATCTGTCTTTGCTGCTTCGATCTGGAGTCAAGCAACTCCCTGCTGTCCGGTTTCTTTTCATAGAATCATTAATGTTGAAAAGGACTTCTAAGATCTAATCCAACCATTAACTCAGCACTGCCAGGTCCACAACCACTAACCCATGTTCATAAAGACCACATCTACATGTTTTCTGAACACTTCCAGGGATGGTGATTCCACTACATCCTTGGTCAGCCCATTCCAATGCCCGACAAAGACTTTTAATACAGTTTGTGAATACTGACAGTGGAACAGTCTGAGACAGCTGATTCCTCCTCACATTTATAGATGCACATGCATCGTTAAATACTGCTTTTTTAATTATTATTTTTTTTTTAATTTTTTCTGTAAACTAATGAAAGGCTGGTTCTGGTAACAGAGATGTGAGTAAACCATGCAACCACTCCAAATGCCAGGCAGGGGTCAGCCAGGTTGTGGGTCCTCAAGAAATCTCTTACTTTGTGCACTTAAAGGTATTTTCTTTCATGCATCTGAACAGATTTTCTAATGATCTGTGGCTAAAATGTCATCCTGCTATGACGTTTTAAACAGCCACACTATGAGCACTAACCTCAACTCCCAATTCACTAAATATGCTGTGAAGTGCTTTGCTAACTCAGGCTCTCCCTTTTATTGAGGCAGAGATCCCTGCAGGAAATCTGAGAGGGAATAGCAAAGGTGATGATCCTTCTTCATTAGCACAGTCTTTCTGAACCCACACAGCAGATGAGGAATGTGTTCTGCCCCAGGAAGGGAGGAACTGATAGATTTACAGGTCTTTTAAATATGAACAGAATGGCCATTAATTGGTCTTAATAACATACGAAGGATAACGTTACTACAATTTGTCTCATTGGCAGTAGCAGGGAGGAGACTGGAGAGAGTGAAAATAACATCTGTCGCTGGCAAGAGAGGGTACAGAAAGCTGCCCTCTCCAAGTATCTGACAGGACAGAAATCCAGTCCATTTAAGCACATTTTGACTTAATATAATATTCCCCAGAAAATTTTGAAGCACACCAAACTGAATTTGGTCCATGGTTTCCCTTGTAAAGCAGAAAACTTTGTGGAAAATTATCTGCAGTGCTCTTTCGGCTTGAGGGTCAGCTGTAAGGCAACAGAAAACATTTCCCTATCTGTTGCTATTGATGTAGCAGACAGATGAGAAAAAAAGAACCCCTGCAATCTGCCACCAAGGCTGCGTGGGCATTCTTGAATCTGAGCAGCCACAACCTGCTGACACCTAAAACCTCCATTCTGCACTTGGAAATTATAGCAGACACAGGCAAATTTCCTAATCTGGTCTAGATCCTGGTCCACTGATCTGCTTTAGATGAAATTGTGTTTGTCATAGAATCATAGAATGGTTTGGGTTGAAAGGGACCTTAAAGATCATGTCATTCCAGGGAGACAGGATGACAGAGCAGGAGCACCTTCCACTATCCCAGGTTGCTCCAGGCCCCATCCAACCTGGCCTTGAACACTCCCAGGGATGGGGCATCCATCACATTTCTGGGCAACCTGCGAAACTGTGTTTGCAATCATGCTAAATAAATGCATGGGCACAGATGACATCCTTAGTAAGTCCTTTGGTCCCACTTTGAGACCCACATCTTGGGGCAGACATCCATCCTTGATGGACCAGTGGGGACTGCCATTGAAATGCTTCCACAGGGGCACAAACTGCAGGATGTGTGGCAGCAGAAGGGGATGTGTCTGGAGAACGAATTGTGGCTCCAGTGCTCGACTCAGAGATGAAATTCAAGCAAAAAATATCCCGTCTAAGGGTTTTTTATTTAGACGCTGAGCTCAGGGAGGAGGTAAAAGCAGAAACCACCTGTTCGCTAAGACAGAAATGACACGTCCTGCCCTCCCCGCGCTGCGGGGACGCGGCTGCCCCCGGGTCTCTGTCCTCCGGGGGACACCCCCAGTGCCCTTCCCCCGAACGTCTCCCTCGTCCCCCACCTCTCCCAGCCCCATGTTCCAGCCCCCGGCCCCC